>CM031694.1:20028453-20288453 GCA_018466805.1 Hippocampus abdominalis | reverse complement strand
AATCTGAAAATAAATTAGGCACAAGCCTCACACTCACCAAAAATGCAGCAATTGGTTGATTAACACGAAATGACGCAAAGTGCTCAAAAGCTGAAAGACAATTTATTTGCAGATCGCTTTTGAGCTCATGTCACCCTTCATAAATGCAACGTATAAACTGTGTGCGAGTCAAATACACAAGCTCTTGACCACATGAAAAGCATTGGATGCTCTGGCGGATTAGATTGGACATGATCAATAACCTACTCATAACACTCAGAAGCAAAACAAGTCAAATTGACCGTACACTCATGAATTCTAATGAGGGCACTCAAAGAGGCTCATTTCCAGCAAGCATGACATCTCACTATTGTAGGAATACACACTTTGTATTCATAAAATGCAGAGCTGTGGCCACCTCCTCCCAAGAGGACAACTGTAGATTGGACTGGCTATGTGTTCATAAAACTATTTTTGTTTTTCAGTCTCTAAAGAAAAAGCAAAGCTTTCATTCTTTCCGTGACTCATCAGATAATTAATGCCATTATTTATATGGTGCGTCCGCACGATGGCAGAAATGATTTCTTGTGAGTCTAAATCAATTAGCAAATTTGACCGCAAAATCATCAAAATGAGTAAACGACTCAGTAAAAGTTATGTGTTTCATTTTTCACAAAATATCATCAATTAAATAAATTCACGAGACTGCATTATTTCAAATTAAGAACCAAAACTCAGTTGTCATAGCACAGTGAAATAAAATTGTTATTATCAATAGAGAGTTCTGCCATGCTTGCTTTACAGGGCGATTCATGAGGCGCAGACCACAACCAAAGGCTCGATTTACACAACATGGATCGCGTATTCAGTACATGTCAGCAATACAATCCCTGGGCATCAGACACACATACTCTCAGTCAACTGGAAGCGAATGTACAGCAAATAGATACTAAATCTAAGGCTGTGCAATTGAACGAAATTTTATTGTGGCTTCATGTTTAGGTTCCCTCCATCTTAAAAACATTATCGAAGAGAAACTATTAATGTGCCCAACGGCAGTGTGTGTGCAGGTTCCTGATGTTGTCAAAGTACCGTGAATGCACCACAATACTTGCACAGCAAGCCTGTGATGTGTTGGGATTCCGCCTTCCATGAAGGTGCTTTGAATAATTTATTAATGGCACCCATGTCAGCGTTTACTATAAAACTAAACACACAATCCCAAAAACAAATAAATAAATAAACAAACGCATTGTATTTAAATACAACGCATGCTTCGTTGTAAAAGCATCATCCGTGCTAATGCTTAAGTCAATATAAAATTGACATGCTAACGGAAAATTAGCATCGGCTTCCATTGTGTGATATTCCTTCAAATGACGAATATTCACACACGAACGCTGTAGTAACACACACAAAAGTTAATATTACAAGACTCAAATTTGCCTATTACAATAGGCAAATTTGTGAAAAACGAGTTATATTAATAGAGCTTAATGACAACTTCCTTGTTCAAATCTTCTTATCTCATTGTTGAGATGTACTCCATGCCAGGCCAATGTGCACAGTAGGAACAGACATAATTTATTTTTCTTCTTTTTTTTTCTTTCTTTCATATATTTTTATTTTACTTTGTTACTAATTTCAACAAGTGCTGACTGGACATTGGTTTCCCTGAGTGGTGAACTGCCATTTTTGTTTAGAAGGGTTTTTTCTTCTGTTTATTAGTTAAGGGAGGTTAAGGGAGGCCTTTTTGTTTCCTAAATATTTACTGTAGGTTTGAGTTTTTACTTTCTCAGACAGATGTTGTGTCCGTTGCTTTTGCCTTGGTTCACCCCTAAGTCCTTTTGTTTAGTTAAGCAGCTAAATAATTTCCAATAACAAACATGCTTGTTTTTTGCTGGCTACTCTGCAATTGAGGGGGTTGGGCGACTCCCGCTTCACCGCCAAAAACACATAACTTTTCACTCACATAATATGCCCCTTTTAAAACTACAGTGACTGAAACAAACACTGTCGATTTACTTTTTTTTTATCCTTGGCATTAAAGGTGGTTCCAGGGAACACTGAGTTCAGACGACAGTATACGCTGTAACAGTAAATGTTGGCACAATCCATTTAGGCTACCACAGCGAAGCAGCATTCCTATTATCATGATTAATGGCAGCATAATCACCCCCAGTTCGGAGATTAGTAATGCTCTCTGTCATCTAGTACGTGCTTCTCATAACTCTGCAATGCTCTGTGTGCCTCTCTGCATCACTTCACTCGATATATATATATCTTACACAGGTAACAAACATACTGCAGCAGCAATGTTATTTTGATTATTGTCTCTGCAGGAGGTCCCATGGCCCGAAACCAAAACAACAGATGGGCCCACCTCGGAGTAGCGTGACAGTGCATTGGGATGAAACTCAGTTCAATCAGATGTCAAGATTACCTGCTTGCCGCAGGCCTCTCTCCACCTCTGCACCCATGTATTGAGTCACAGCTTTTCATTTCCGTTAACTTCTCTATTTTCCGCTTTTATGACTGCAGGTCAAATATGCTACGAAAAAAGAAGCTCTCATGCTTTCGCCAAGCTTCCACTCATTATAGGATGACAAAAGTAGGTAAAACATAGAAAAAAACCCATCTTTTTTATGCAAAATTGTTATGCTAATCCCTCACAACCGTCTCTGATCAGTTTACTCAAGTCAATGCATTCAAAAGACTGAAGACTTTATTTGATCTTTGCACTAGCTCAATTATCTTACGTTTGGATACAACTTGTGTTCAATTGTGGTAATGACATGAAGCATTTCAGCCTCTCTTTGTTTTTTCATGATTTTGGCACAGAAAAACACTTGGGAAGCACATTGTCTTGTGAGCGGCACTTTTGGAAATACATTTTGAATAAAAAACAAACTTGAATAGGGAGTTTAAAGTGCCTCACAGTCTGGGGGGCCAGGGTTTAAATCTACGGTGGAACTCTTAGAGGAGCTAGCATGTTCTCTTGTGTTAGCATGGGTATTAAGCAGGCACCCAGGTTTCCTCTCACATCCCAAATCCATTCATTATTTACTGTAAATTGTTATACCTGTGAGAAAAAAAAAAACAGTTTTCCATCATTACAATAATAAAACACTCTCCAGATTAATGGTAGGGCATTTAAGACAAATGAGTGGAAATCTGGTTTCATTTTTTTGAAACTCATGCTGAACTATGCAGTATACTAATGACAATTATAGTATGAAGAGAAGAAAATGTCTAAAATTCAAAGTAAAATGTGGTGATGAGGCACACTCGCCGATTAATACAGACCAGGGGTCGGCAACCCAAAATGTTGAAAGAGCCACAATGGAGCAAAATAAACAAAAAACAAATATGTCTAGAGCCACAAAAAATAAAAAGCCTTATAATGAAGGCAACACATGCTGTATGTATCTATATGAGCTATATTAGCCTGCTATCAACATGACTAAGTTGGCTACAAATACATAATGAACATTCATGTTTAAAAAATTTTTTTCCCCCTGCAGTTCATCCTGTAGAGGAGGGGTGCCCAAACTTTTTTGATGGAAGATCTACTTTTTGGATAACCAACCTCCTGCAATCAACCCGTTACCACACACGCTCGCATACGCACACACTTACACATGCATGCCGTAATGAGCGACAGCCATAAAGGCCGCTCAGATGAACGAGGCACGGGACGCACTTTTGCAGCGTGCTAACTATCGTAGCTCAAGTGTGTGTTACCAGATTCCCATTCTCAGCAAGTACCCTCGGTGAATTGTACGTGAAAAGCAACTGTTTTTTTGTTTTTTTTAACAAGAGCCCCCTGACTGACACCCCACCCGGCGCTAAAAACCCGCATGCGGCTCAAGAACCGCGTGTTGCCGACCCCTGTAGTGATGTGTCGGTCGCGAACGAGCCGGTACAAAGAGTCTTTGAAGTGAACGATGAGAGCCGGCACCCTCCCTCGAGAGCCGGCTCTGTCATTTTCCCTCTTTTTCTCTCTGTCTCTCTCGTGCGCGGGCGCACTCGCTCTCTTTTTCCCTCTCTATGTCGCTCTCTTTTTCACGTGTCTGAAGCAAGGTTTGGCAGTGGCTCAGCTGCCGTGCTCAGAGAGGGAGACGGGAAGAAAAAGGGGAGGGGCGAGGGGCTTGGTAGGTACAAATAATTACTGAGAAAAGGAGCCGGATCAGCCCGTCCAAGTTGAAGTATTTAGTTTTGTTGAAAGCAAATTTAAAATAAAGCATGGCGTGGCTTATGTTTGTTAAAATAAAGCAAGGAGCATCTTATGTTTGTTTTGTTCGCTGCTGCTGTTGCAGTTACTACTCACTCTTTTTGTTATGATGCAGCATGTTTGATTGTTGTTGGTTGAAGTTTAATTTTGTTGCTTGTTTATTGTTTGGAGCCTTTTTAATGTTCAATAAAATAAGTAAAAACCCTTTTCTTTGCTTGATAATTGTTGCTATTTGCAGTCAGTAGAGTGCAATATTTAGTTCACCAAGTCATTTATCAAAATGAATGCTAAATTTGTCATAAATATTTAAAAGAAAAGCTCAAGTTAAAAGAGCCGTTTGAGAGCCAAAAAGAGCTCTCTTTTCACTGAGCCGATCCAAATGAACCGGCTCACCGAAAAGAGCCGAAAATCCCATCACTAGACCCCCGATATAGACTAAGTGACATTTTTTAAATCCCTCTCATGTTCCAAATAAGGAATTCAATTTGATTCAAGACTACAAGTATAAAGACTAGAACCTTAGCAGAAGCCAGAAAAAACACAACACACTGACATAATATTCCTTTTTTTTCTGGTTGTCATTTACGCTTTTCCCGTACATGAGCAAAAGATGTTGTGCAATTTATCCGTGCTCCCAACATTACAATGTTTCCTTCTATGCCAGGGTGCTATCATTTGATCCTCCCATCAGCCACCTCATCTTAGCACCGGGCAGCTATAAATGATAGATGAGGCTTGAATTAATCATGAGAAAGGAGACTGAGATATAAACACACGGTAGGGCCCCACGGGGGAACAGAGAAGCCCATATGAACATGTCAAAGTGGAGTAATAGTACTGATTAACCATCCACTGTGAACACATAGTAAGAATACAAAATGACTCCACTGTTCTCCCTTATGAAATATTACACAGTCTGTGACTGTGCATTTTAGCCACTTGACAAAAGATGCTTCCGACTTCAGCGTCAAGACCGCACAGTGTTTGAATGCTTTAAGTTTAAACTCTCCACAAATGAAGTGCCTTGACCATCCTAAAACCCTCTCCAACAATCAAAAAGACTAAAGTGTGGTTAGAATCCCAAACATGCTTAATTGCAGGCTGTGTTGAAATTGCGTCTTGTGTCAATGTCAAACATATTGAGGCAACCTCTATTGTGGCAGGCTTTGTAAAATTGCACTTAAAGATTGCACCTGCATTGCAAGGAAATCTTGCCATTATCTCCAATGAACCTTCAAACAACCACTATCAACAGGTACGCATGCACGTCAATATGAAAAAAAGAACATGTGACCATGGTTACGCCCTGGGGCCCGATGGAATGTCGGCCTAACGGGTTGGTTTAGATTTAGGTTTGCCATGGTGCTAGTACTCAGTCGCACAACACCGAGCAGACAAATCAGCCTTTTACACATTCCTGCAGCGCATCAGCAGAGATACACAGCACCTATGGCCATTTTGCATTATTGCAAACGTGGCAACAAAAAAACTTGCGACATTTTTCAAACAGCATTGATCTTACAAAACCAATCTGTGGAAATACAACGGCCTTATCATTCAAGCACGGAGTAATTTCATCAATGTGTGTGTCTGGTGTTGTCTTGCTGCCAGTTCTCATTGTCTTTTCTCTGTTGTGGGGCACAGGGAAGCCACGCAGTTGCCAAAGAACCGCCATAGTGAGCGAACATGACACGCAGCAAGAAGTACATCAACACACAGTGATAGTTAATCAGTCAGTCAGTCATTGGGTGACTGAAACTTCAAATATAAGCGTGTGTGTGTATATATATATATATATATATATATATATATATATATAATGTAATATTAAGTGACTCAGACTTATGAAACATCTTGTACTTTGCAGGATTAATGTCATTCAAATTCATTTAAATGAAGAACTGAGTGACGAGTGTGGTACAGAGCGAAATCAAAATCGGAAGTCAAGGCAGAAACTATGCCGCTTGACACAACCATTGCTATTGAGACAATAGTCTTAACAGCAATGGTTGTACGTGGATGTAAAGAAGATTACACAATGAGTTCAGGCTAAGGGCGGCAAGCGGATGTTGCGGTAGCAGCCAGATGTGACCTCGCTCATACGCACGCGGACAGGCATGTTCGTGTTTAGCAGGAGCCTACTGCAGCAAAAACGGACACTGAAAACATGAAAATGACCCTAGCCCTTAAGATTCCAAACTCACAAACGCAGAAGCGTCAGGTTCGCGCACACACACACACACACCTGGTTTGACTGTCTTCAGCCGGATGGGCTCTCGGAAGTGGCGGATGACAGCCAACGTGTCCCGGTGGGTGAGCCCGCTCACCGGAGTGCCGTTGACCTCCAGCAGCACGTCCCCGCTGCCTGGAAGTCTTCCGGCGTGACAGACCATCGCCTCGGCTGCAATGTGGCCGAGGTAGGGGAACTCCCCCTGCTCGGCGCCGCCTCGTACCTCCACCATCGTGACCAAATCACCGGATCCCCCCCACGACACGGCGCACTCCTGGACTTTAGCAGACCAGTGCTTCTTCTTTTTGAGCGTCTTGGACATTGTTGCTTGCTCTTTTTTTTCTGCAGCCCGAACACGATCTTCCGTGAAGGAGAGAGCGGCTGGTGGTGCTAAGACGCAGTGACGCACAGGGGAATCATTGCAGATTGTATAAATCAAGTGTCATATTCCACTTCGATGATAAGTAGTCTGTTCCACATGGAATGTGGTCGGTCGCCACCATGGATCACTCGCGCATCACCTCTTCGCACGCTTGGATGCGAGGCCAACCGACTGCGTCAGTGTCGCATCAAGACAGAAAGTGTCGGTTTTGGTGCTGGGGTGTCTCGACCCCACGCCCCCCACAACAGGGCCTTCCTTTTTTTGCGGTTAAACTCCAATCTAACAATATAGAAGGGATTTTAAATAGTGCCTGGTAGTCTTCCTCGTTTCAAATGCGATGTTTGTATCTCCAAATAATCCAGAAATTTGCAGACAAATTGATGGAATTGCAGTCAAAATAAGTTCAACGTACTGATCTCCGTATCAGCTGTTTGTTTCCCAGCTCGATCCAAACAGACTGGATCGGCAACTTTACGCCGCGCACCTGTCCTCGTCTGGTGCCCTCCTCCTCCGCGGTGACATCAGCAATACAGTCCTTGGAAACGGAAAAACAGACCTGTCCCTCCAGTCCAACGAGGGAGAATTCCGCTCTTTCTCGCTCAGACGCCCTTCTATGTATTCATTTATAGAGCTGAGCGATTGCACGACTTCTCTATACGCACATAATATTTTAATTTTTTTTTTTTGCTAAACAAAACACTCGTGGAGATGCGGACTGAACATGATCCGATTATACTTCTCTCCATAACTTTCCCCCCGGCCCCCGCCTCCAAGCTTGTTCCGTGTTGCTTTGTGGTTTGAGGCTCTTCTGTCCAATCAGTAGTCAGCGGTGGGAGTCAAACGCAACTAATTCAACCAATGACGAGCGGCAGGAGGCGTGACATTTGTGAAAGACATGTAGGCGTTGATTTACTACAGTGTGTCAAGTTGCCGCAGACAATACGATTTTGCGTTTAAATAGTCGGTCAGATAAAGTTCACACATAAACGTTGAGAAATATGGCAAAGGTGTATATCGAACAACATAGATTCTTGCATTATGTTGTTGCAATTTTACGACATCAGTGTGGATTTAGTGTTTTTTTTGTTTTCTTTTCCTGTACTAGCTTTCCATCTGGTGGTTAAAAGGTGATAATACAATCCCTGTACTAATTGTAAAGAGAGGCTTGTTTCTATCATTTAACCTTTGCAGATATCAACGCAATAAAGTCTCTGAGGTCTGGTTGATCCTGGGGTCTTATCAGGCGAAAAAAAACCCCCAGAAACAGCAGCAATATGGAGAGATCAGGGAGCATTTAAAATGAAGCCAACAGAATCGGAAAAGCAAGATATTCACCATTCAAATTCAAATTAAAGAGAATGATTTGTTGTGCACTTGTACCAGTCTAAAAATCACCAATTCTCCGTGTAATCTGAAAAAATCTTTGTGCCGAGTTATCAAAATGGGCACTGTATAGTATTTGATTAAAAAAATGTTTTAGCCCTAAGCACAATTCAGAGATTTTACTGTTTCTTTTTTTACTGAAGTAAAAGAGCTGAATCGGTTCTTTCAGACTTTGCAAGTTTGGATCTTTGTTGTCTTTTATGGTCTGTTTTGTGAGGCACGTGGTTTTGTTTTTCTAATTATGAACGGCCTCACACTTAATGCTACAGGTACAGGATTCCTATTTTGTATTCCCCTCCATTTTTTCTATGCATTCCATATAATTCATGGGGCGGCCCGGTAGTCCAGTGGTTAGCACGTCGGCTTCACAGTGCAGAGGTACCGGGTTCGATCCCAGCTCCGGCCTCCCTGTGTGGAGTTTGCATGTTCTCCCCGGGCTTGCGTGGGTTTTCTCCGGGTGCTCCGGTTTCCTCCCACATTCCAAAAACATGCATGGCAGGCTGATTGAACACTCTAAATTGTCCCTAGGTGTGAGTGTGAGCGTGGATGGTTGTTCGTCTCTGTGTGCCCTGCGATTGGCTGGCAACCAATTCAGGGTGTCCCCCGCCTACTGCCCGAAGACTGCTGGGATAGGCTCCAGCACCCCCCGCGACCCTAGTGAGGATCAAGCGGTTCGGAAAATGGATGGATGGATGGATGGATATAATTCATCCAATTTACATCATTCCAATTTCAACATATTCCAAAAATCCCCACCCTGTGAACTAGAATTTTATTCCAGATATTCCCAGTTTTCACAAAATTCAAAATGTTTCACCCAAAAATCCCCCATTCATTCCCAATGAGACCAAGGTTTAGACACATCTTGATTATTAATTCCAATGGAAGATTGAACATCGCAAATTTACATAATCTGGAATTGAAATCAATCGACTCATTCAATTCACATTGAGTGATTTTCAATTTGCCACAAATTCCCAGTGACCAAAAATTTAATGACAATACAGTACTGTACTCACAAAAAAATCCCTATTTATTCCCAGTGACACTTTCAACAGTTTCAAATTGTTACATTTGAAATAGAAAACATTCAGCTCATCCAATGTGCATGCCAATCTTTCTGATTCCCTAAAATTCAACATTTCCCCAAAAAAAGCTTCCACACAAAAATTCTTAGAACATTCTCAACTCATCTCAACTGTATTTATAGAGCACTTTAAAACAACCATCGCTGTATACAACGCGCTGTACACGAGACAACTATCATATGCACAATAATAAAACAATAACTAATAACAATGGCAGTAGACATTCGACAAAATAGATTGATCGAATACTGTCAGTCCCCCCTGCCCGTCTGAGCACCATGGGAGCCAGAGCCTTTAGTCGCGCGGCTCCAAAGCTATGGAACAGTCTACCTCCGGACCTCCAAAACTGCACACCTCTTTCCACTTTCAAGTCCCGTTTAAAAACACACCTGTTCAGGACTGCCTACAATATCTAATTTATTCCACTTCCCATGTCTTGTGTTTTTATGTCCTGTTTTTATTTAATTTTTCTCTTATTAATTTTTTTCTCTTATTTATTTCCTTTTTGTCTGTACAGTGTCCTTGGGTGACATGAAAGGCGCTTTTAAATAAAATGAATTATTATTATTATTATTTTTATAAAGTTCATTCTGTATCTTACTTAGAATTGAACCCTAAAAAAAACTGCCTGAGATTAAGGCACCAACAAGTCCAAAACAGATTCTACATGTGCAGCTCAATTTACCTTGGAAAGGATTTTAAACATGGAGAAATTACACATTCACTCCCAATGACACGTTCGAAAATGTATTTAGTTTTCATGAAATTCAATATCATTTCACATTACTCTATAATATAGCATCTATATGGTCGACTGGTACTCCGGTTTCCTCCTACATTCCAAATATATGCATGACAGGTTAATGGAACACTCTAAGTCAGCAGGTCTCAAACCTGCGGCCCGAAGCACCAGGCCTCACGTTACACACGCACAGGTACGGGTAAAATAAGTGCTAAGACGTGAACACGGAGCTAGCACTATTACATACACACAAGCGAAGTTTTATGTGTCCGTGTGTCCAGGCTAGCCACTAGCCGAACTTTTCAAACTTTATTGATATTTTTATTTTGTATTATGTAATTTAATATTCAACGGCCACCACAAACACTTTGTGTTTCCATGCTTTCTGACCTAACTGTACCGTGCTCGACGTGACCCTGAGCCGATCTAGTACCAGCGGAAATTAGATTCTTAGATTTTTTTTCCCTTCTTATTTTGTTTAGAAAAAAAAGATACTGTATTTGAGAACAGTGGATTGTTTTATCAGCGCTTTTCTTGGGGAAAACCGTAACCAAAGCACTGAAAAACAGTAGGGTATAGCAAAAGCATTAAAGAATGTCTATCTATCTATCCATCCATTCTTCCATCCATCCATCCATCCATCCATCCATCCATCCTGTTTTTAGTGAATGCATTTTTGGGGGAAAACCTGATGCGGCCCTCAGGTAAATTGAGTTTGTGATCACTGCTCCAAATTGTCCCTTGGTGTGAGGGTGGTGTGAGTGTGAGTGCGGATGGTTGTTCGTCTCTGTGTGCCCTGCAATTGTCTGGCAACCGGTTCAGGGTGTCCCCCGGCTATCGCCCGAAGACAGCTGGGATAGGCGCTAGCATGGCCCGCGACCCTTGTGAGGATAACCGGATCAGAAAATGGATGGATGGATGGACGGATGGAAAATAGGACTAGGGTTACAAAGTAGGGTTTTAAACTGGGGATAGGGTTGAAAGTAGGGTTTTATGCTCGTGTTACGTTGTCGAAATAGGATTTTAAACTGGGGTTAAGGTTTCAAAGTAGGGTTTTAAACAAGAGTGAAGAGGCTTTTGAACTAGAGTTAGGGTTTCAAAGTTGTGTTTTGAACTAGAGTTTGAGTTTCAAATTTGGTTTTTAAACTTGAGTTAGGGTTTCTAAGTATGATTTAGAAGTAGGGTTAGTGTTTCAAATAAGGGTTTTAAATTAGTGTTTCAAAGTAGGGGTTTAAATAAGGGTTAGGGTTCGCAAGTTAGCAAGTTGCCCGGCAACACAAAAAAATATATGAAGAAAAAAGTTTTCTTTCCATTTTTTTTTCTTCAAAAATCTGTAAGTTTGGTTAGGTTTATAAATTAAGGCTCTTCCCCATGAGAGTAGAGTAAGCAGTGACACAAATTTATAAGAGGCCCCTGTCTCTATATTATTTTCCCCATATATATTTAAAAAAGGAAGATATTGAGAGATTGTGAAATCGATATGAATCAATAAAAACATTTAAAAATACATAATTAAAATCAATCTCTTGGTCACATTCAGAACCCACATCAAGAAACAGGAGATCAATGTATTTATTCCTTTATTTCAATGAGAACAAAAGCGTTTTTTAAAATTTTATTATGAGTTAATATTGGCTATGGTTAGAACAACAGCAAAGAAAGCGTGTAATTAAAAATATGTAGGGGGAAGACAAGACAGAAGGTGGTTGTAGTTACAAAAGGTCAAAATGGCTATGAGTGGAAGAAGGAAAAAGGAAATACCCAAAATAATATAAAAGGAAGGTGATTTATGGTGAAGGTAAAAACAGGAGTGTGATTAAAAAAAATAGAAAAAGAAAAAAGAGTCGAAAAGGAAACAGTAATTTCAATTGAAATTGAGAAACCTGAAGAAAAAAAATGTGACAGAAACTCCTCAAAAAATAAAAAGAGGCGCTCTAAAAACATCCGCTAGATGGGAGCAAAGATTCATTTTCCTTCGATCCTGATGCGAGTGGGACGCGTTTCACCGGGAGACACTATATGATCGAACTTCTCTTTGGGAGCATAGTCTGTAAAGCATATCCTCATACAAATCATATTTCTCTCCCCGAGAGGGCCCTGAGACGAGTTGGCACCTGGAATAGGAAATATCAGTGAGTGGTACGCGGGGGTACGCCGTCCACCCACTACACCCCTGGTAAAACTATTTCAGTCATTTTTTTCCCCATTTCAGCCAGTTGAAGAGAGTGTACCGAAGACCGAAACCACCTCCTTTCCGCCCTCTGGTGGTTAGTCTTGGACCAGCGCACATCACTGTAGTTTCAAGCCAAAAAGCCTGCAAATTGTCCATTTTATCCATCCACCCATCCATCCATTTTCTAATCCGGCCTTCCTCACAAGGGTCGCAGGGGTGCTGGAGCCTATCCCAGCTGTTTTCAAGCAGTCGGTGGGATAGGATACACTCTGAACTGGTTGCTAGCCAAACGCAGGACACTCATAGATGAACAACCATATCGTGCTTACACTTTCACCTAGGGACAATATAAAGTGTTCCATTAATCGACCATGCATGTTTTTGAGATGTGGGAGGAAACCGGAGTACCCCGAGAAAACCCATGCAAGCACGGGGAGAACATGAAAACTGCACACAGGAAGGCCGTAGCCAGAATCGAACCCTGCACCTGTGCACTGTGACGTGCTAACTTCCGGGGGTGGTACAAGTGACATGACGTTGTGCTTCGTGCTCATGTGTGAACACCTTTCTGTCTATTCACATACAGATGAAATGTGAAAATGTGTGTGAGTGAGGGGTCCAGCCTGACCTCTTCCAGAGTTTAGGGCAGTTGAATATAGTCTTGTAGTCTATTCCTCAAGATTTGGAGGCAGACCCCTCAAGATAAGGAGCATTGCATATCTATTTATTTATTTATTTTTATTTTTGGCACCCGGCTGCTTCAGGGAGGAGAGGATTGTCAGGCTGCATTTCCATTGGTGCTTGCCAGGCCCTCCTCCCGAGGCTTTTGCACATGGGGTCAACTTTATGACCCCTTGTTTGGTTTGTTTGAAGTTTGAAGACCAGTTAAGTAAAAGAAGATGAGCAGGGATGATGAAGAGGTCAAGTATAATTCCACCAGAAGCTCTTTTTCTTTGGTTTGTTTCTTTTCTACCACTCTTGTCGCTTTGCCTCCAACATGGCAGCCAAACTAGTGTCACTCACTGAGGCTTCCAAGCAGCTGAGCAGGGAAAATGATGAAAAGGAGGAAGAGGTGGATGGCCAATAGGCGGGTGTTTGGTGTCGCACTTGCAGTTTCTACTGAAAAAATTAAAATAAAAAATTGCACCAACTATAAAAAAAATGACTGTACTCTAATTTGTTACAGCTGAATGTACAAATTTATGTCAGATTACCTTTATCATTAGTTTTAAATGTTTAATTTTGAGTTGATCTCAAGCTAAAGAATTACATAAGTCTTGGTTAAAAATGTACATAAACAAAAAGTTAAAATATAATTTCTTCTCAAAACCATAGACTGTTCCTTTTTCCTTCATTGCTTTCTTTCATGGTTCTTGTGGCTTCCGTGCAAACCACTTGATCACCACGCTGTCCCTGCTCATTCGCTTTGCGTCAGTTTGTAACTTCCTTTTACCTTGATTCTGTTCTTCCCTCCTGACCTACCTTTTTATCCTCGTATTTCTCTCCTTTATTTTTTTTCTGTCCCTGCTTCTTGTTTGCTTTTGTTCTGTTTTGTTCCAAAATACAAAAACAGCCTGCAAAGTTGTTAATATCGGGAATATAAAATGAGCACAAAATAATACATGTAAAACAAAAGGGTCTTGTGACATGAAGACCTTTGGTTTGAAGTGAACTGTTGTTGAAGCAAAACTGGATGGATGGATGTTGCCTTGATTGGATTTGCTTTCAAGGAAAGTGAAGAGAACAAGTTTGAATGGGAAAGCACAATGATGAATTAAACCAATGTATAATTGCACTTTGAACAAATGACAGTTGTTTCACTTTTAAAATTGCGGTGCGGATATTCCAAAAATACAGTCCAATTATGCTCGAGAAATATTTTTACAAGCATATTCCCCACACAATATAGATGTCCAAGGTTTGAATATGGACTTTGGCCTTCCTGTGTGGAGTTAGGTCCACCACAGACTCAAACGTCTCCATCTTCAGTACCAAATCAAGCACATGCCTATGTGGCATTGAGCTGCATCGGCCGTGGCCGCGGACAGGCGACGCTTTCCTTGGAGCAGCAGATAAAGATGAGGTCGGCACCCGCGCACATGAAAACAGGAAAGCAATGCTGGTCCAATCAAAAGTTCTATTAACCTGGAGCACTGAGAGCTAATTGAGGGGCGGGCCAGCTACACGGCCGGCAACACGGCGATGTTAGCAGGCGTGGTGGCGTGACACGTTTGACGTATTTGTAATTATGAGGGATAATAAGGAGTCAAAGCAGGCAAACAGCTGAGCCGAACGTTTGGGCCAGAACACAAGGATTCCTCCAACCTTTGATAAATAACCCACATGAGTATTACACATCTGGAAGTTCAGGGGGGGGGGGGGGGGGTGGAGGGCTCCAAGCTTTCTGAACATGGACGATGCTCTCTTATCTCCTCCCGAGGGTGAAAGATGTTCTAATCTGTCACCGCAATACTCTTAAACCCTGGTGCGGCGATTGGACCAACTTTTGTTCGCTCTAATCCTCCACGCCGGCAAGGGGAGGTCATGTGTGTCACAAATGTGCCAACCCCCTCCCCCAGACCTCCGTCCACCCCCCTCGTGGGCTTAATTTAGAGTTGAAAATGCGTTTGGAAGATGGTATAAACACACAGCGCACGAAGGGACTCACTAGAACAAGTCTGCATAACAACAAAAAGGAAATCTCGCCAAGTCTGACATTCATTTAAGTTTTCTAAGAAAACCAAATGCATTCAGTAAACTAGATCAGTCTTCAATGTTTGTTTTAAACCAAGTATCACCCCCAAAAATATCTATTTTATTTGCTCTCCAAGCCTCACATATACATTAAAATATAGTTGCACAGCCTAAGTCTTGAGCAAAAATATGGCAGAAGTTTTGCTCCGAAGAGTTTGAAGATTGACATCACACTTAGATATGTATGTACGCACATAATTAACGGTACTTAAACTATCGAAATTAAATGTACTGCACATACCCGGTAAAAGGTCAAAAATTAAAGTTCCGAATAGTTCAAAAAGGTCTGCAAATATTTTGTGCCTAAAAGTTTAAGACATGGCAACATTGTGGCTCAGTTTGAATATTTAATTCAGTGGTTCTTTCACATACCACTAGAGGGGGCTACCAGCACTAGCGTATGCATGCCATACTTTGAGAACAACTGTACTACAATATTTCCATATTTTTGAAAAACTTTTCTTCCACTTTGGTCATTTCGCGTGTGTGCAGGATTGATTTAACTGATATCAGATTGTTGTCATTATTTTCGATGACCTATTACTTTTGTATGCCGTTCTTGTTTGCTTGGAAAAGTTATTATTCAAGTGCCTTAAACATTTGACCAAAATTTGACCAAAAATACGTCTCAAAGTAGAAACAATTGTGGAGTTTTTGTGCATTTTTGTGAGGGCCCAACCCTTCTTTGCAGTTGAGAGAATTTCAGTGGATACTCGAGCGAGTCGATCAATAGATGGCTGACACCTTGGCACGGCCAGCTTCTGCCCTGTTATTAATGAGGTGCCTCTCTCTCTCTCTCTCTCTCTCTCCTTCTCTCTCTGTCTGTTTCTTTCTCTCATGATACTTCTTGATTACCAGTCCTGACTTTGATCTGTCCTGATAATCACACCAGACATCAGGTTCGCTTCGCAGTCACCATTACAATGATCAGACATGTTTTGCATTCAACATCGCCAGCATGCAATATCTTAATCTTCATTTTGTTGTAATTCCTACGCAATGCAGCTTCTTGTCTTTCCTTTCCTTTGTTGCTTGTTTGTCTTTTAGTAATGCGGGTGAATATGTGTGAATTTAGCCAATGCAACCGTCTTTACAGCTCTGTGTGCGATTTGGCATCATGTGCAATGAACAGGCTCCGTTCGTGGTGTGAAAAGTGACCTCATTCCTCTTCTTAGTTCTCTCTCCACACTTTTGGGGAAACGTAATCTCAATTTCAGATCAGGAAGAGGAAAAAAAAAGGCAAATCACCACCAACAGGTGAGGTCGCATGGCTTCACATTGACCTTCCTGCCTTTAGTGTCATTGAGTGCTTGCTGCTCCAGCTTTGAAATGTGTTTTGGTTACAGCAAGAAGAAATGTAAATATTTGACATGATCCATTCCACATTGTCATCATTGTTACCTTGCGTCTATTTATGCTGGGCTGGTGACGCAACTCCACTGTGTACACTGTTTACATATAGTTCTGTTTACATGGCTTCAATCTCACTTTCCTGCTGCCATGGCACATATTCCAGTATGCAACTCCAGCTGTGCTCCTTTGTAATCAAGGACACTTTTTTTTTTTTTAACACGTAAGCAGCTGATGCTCCCAGATGTCACATGTCAGAGAACTTGCGTAACAACAATTTGTTTCCAAATGAATCCTGTCACCATCTTGCAGAAAAAAAAAAAAACCCTTTCAGTTAACAAAAGTACTTATCAACGACTTAATCCGTCCTCGGTATTAAATTTTGATCATATTACAGTACATTGGTCTTTTAAAAAATTTTGTTAGCAGTGCACATTTCTACAATTGCCTTTTCAGGAATTAATCCTAACATAGTACAACACAATACAATACATCTTTATTTATTTAGCTCTTTCACAACAGCTGCAGCTACAACAAAGCTCTTTGCAAAACAGTTAACATAAAATAACAAAATACGGTAATATAACACAACACCTTACATAAGACATGGAGAGTCATGCAATCGTAACCACTATTCTTGCATGCACCTTGGTGTATGATGCAGTTATAGATGAAAGCGGAGAAAACAAAGTGTCCTTGCACTGGTGAATCAGAGATGTCATGCTCAAAACGTGCATGACTTCCCACACGTATGCTACAAGCTAAGTTTAAAAGTAAACAAGAACCCGTAGAGTCCATTCATGAAAAAAGATTGGTTCACTTCCCGTGTAAATCCGCTTCAATTCCAAGTGCCCGGTAGTCGAGTGGTTAGCACGTCGACTTCACAGTGCAGAGGTTCCGGGTGCAATTCCAGCTCCGGCCTTCCTGTGTGGAGTTTGCATGTTCTCCCCGTGCCTGTGTGAGTTTTCTCCGGGTCCTCCGGTTTCCTCCCACATTCCAAAAACATGCATGGCAGGCTGATTGAACACTCCAAATTGTCCCTAGGTGTGAGTGTGAGTGCGTATGGTTGTTCGTTTCTGTGTGCCCTGCGATTGGCTGGCAACCGGTTCAGGGTGTCCCCCGCCTACTGCCCCAAGACAGCTGGGATAGGCTCCAGCACCCCCCGCGACCCTGGTGAGGATAAAGCGGTTCGGAAAATGGATGGATGGATGGACTCTCAGTTCCATATACACATCCGCACTCCACACCGACGCTTCTCTCTCCGCATCCTCAGCTCCAGCCAGCTCCAGCAGCCATCCAGCCAGTTGCACCAATGCAGACTGTCCCAACAGTGCCGACATCTCTGCTGAAAAAAAATGGCCAGTGAAAAATGGTGTCCATTACCGCAACAAAAAACACGAGCGCCCCGGGGCTGTCAAGCGGCGACTGTCAAATAACGCTGACATTCCACCCATCAAAATCAGTGCTGGTCCACGCATGGTGCCTAGAAGGCGCAACCATCAAACGCAGATTTTTCTCCTTCGACGAATGTTGTGGCCAAAACACTGAAAAACAGTCCATGACGGGTCCACACGAAGGACAACAAACACCGTGTGACAAAACAAAAGGCAAAACAAAAGACAAAAGCAGAGCTCTTGAAAAGCTCTTGCAGACGGCTGCCAACTACAGCGCCATCTTGAAACGCAAAGATGACACAAAAATTACCAAAACACTAGGCACCTAGCTGAAGATTTGGATTCTTTTCTACTTTTGTTATCACATTTCCCCTCCATATTCCACACAACTTCTAGTGTAACAGTAGATCAGCCAAAATAAGATTGTTCGAGCATTTTGGAGAACCATCCATCCCTCCATCCATAATTCCAGGGTATTACTTTGACTCCACATTGCGAGAAAGTGTATCTTGCCAACTTGTCCAATGGCTGAAAAAGCATCTTGCTTTTCAACATGTGTAAATATAGAAGCGCCATATATTTTGATATCTGTATTGCAAATTACGACTTAAAAATTAATCCCCCTTAGAAAGCAATTTTTATTTTATTTTGAAGGGTGCGTTGCGTTGATGCTGATTGATAGAGTAATTCACAGTTTGGTGCGGCCACACGCCTCCGCCGCTGTGATCGCTCTCCACAACCCTGTGTGGACTTAAAGATCTATGAAAAGAGGCAATTTACAATTATCACGGTTGGATCTGGGCGCTGTCAGGCGAGCGGGACACCAGCGCTGTTGTTAATCTCCCAGAGTGCCTGGCATGATGGTGATGCCCTGCATACGCAACTTCAATTTGTGCACTTCAAACCAAAGCAAGATGAAGATGTCCAGAAAATAGAGCACGTACTTCTTTGTGTCACATTCTTGACAGGGCGTCCGTCGCCTCAATGACGCCTGACAGCAGCAGTTTGACGAGCTTCATGATACTCTAAGAAAACAAAAATACAGCATAAAGCGTCCATGTTTCACCTAAGTATGGCTGTAGATCATCTGAACTCTCATGTGAATGTCATAATACCAGAGTAGAAAGCCCTTTTTAATGGTGACGTAATCTAGAATTAGAAGTTCGAGAGAGAAACTACGAGTCATCGCTGAAGCGTTCTGGTCATCATTCTGATTTTCACATTTCGATCTTTAAACCTTAGCTACAGAAAGAAGAAACAAAACTGAGATTAGCGTCGTTGGCATGCGGAATGAGGTCCTTTCCTTTTTACATCCTTACAGTTGTATGTTTCACTGTTTTTGTCCTGATCGCGACTCTAGTGGTTTTCATTTCGACTTGACAGTATTTGATGGCTGCGCACGGTGTCTGATGGTACCACGGGGTCAAATTTGGCCCCTATAAATTCTGCTACTCAAATGCTACCTTTAAATCCCAAAGAGTCAAATTTGGCCTTAATCGTAAATTAGGATTAAAGCATTCAATATTTGAAAAAACGTATACAGTACAATCAAACCTCGGTTTTCGAATGTCTCGGTTCTTGACCAATTCGGTTTTCAACCAAAAATTTCATGTTTTTTATGCCTCAGATGACGAACAAATTTCGGTTCTCGAACAAACTGAGCGCACTTGAACGCACCATTTGACTCCTCTCGCCTTCCTTACATGAGGAAGTGACGCTTCCTCGGGTAGACGAGGAAGTGACGCTTCCTCGTGTTGCTTTCCATTGTGAGCAGACGTGTTCAGTCAACATTTTTATTTTAAAAAGAGCGTGGTTTCGGTTTTCAAACATTTTCGGTTTTCGAACAGCCTTCTGGAACGGATTATGGATGAAAACCAAGGTTTGACTGTATTTTGGTGTTCATTGAACATATAGCAGTCATTTAATGTATAATTCATCATTTTCCGAAGAAGAAAAGGGTTCTTGGGTTCTCCGGGGTTAAACTGAAAACTTGCAAGCATCTCGCTTGTTCACCAAGCGAAGGGACACAGCTCCAAGGTGGATGCGGCAGGCTTTCACGTCAAGCACTTTCTTCCTGCTGCTTTGGCTAAATGATGAATTGAGCTTTTTGTGACAGCGCCTGTGGTCTTCCTGTTTATGTGCAGGTCAGCGTTGAGGTGAGATCCATCTCAGCACGTGTAAACACTCCTCCGTGGCCGCCATTGTTGTTAAGACAAAATGAGCTCACATGTACACTGCCAGTCAAAATGTTGTCATGCAGTTTCTCATTCAATTGCACGAGAAAATTTGTCCAAACTTGTAACTCGTGGTGTATATTGGCAGGCTTCGTGTGGCACGAGAAATTTTTCCAGACATCACCTGACACAATGGTCGTGTGCGACATGTGAACGTGTGTGTGCATCCGTATGTGTTTTTAAATCAAGAAATAACTTTATTGCAAAATGTACATACAAAACCCGATACCACATTTATCAGCCCAAGTACGAGTACAAATATTTAGATTTGAGCACTTGAGAACCAATACCTGAAGAATGTCTTGCAGTTGCGCTGAAAATGTTTTTAATTTTAAGCAAACATTGTTCAAAAACACAAACTTCACTGAGATATGACATTTTTCAGGATAAAAACTTGCCATCACTCACATTTTAAAACCCGACTGCATGTTTGCATTTTAGTTGTAAAAAAATCATCAGGACAATTGAGGTGAAACATTAGCTTGTCATCACTTCTCTTCTTTTTAGATTCTTTTTTAAAATTTTTTTTAAATGAAGTGAATTCACCGTTAGCGCAGCGCTCAAAGGAACCATTAAATAATGAGCCGTTTGCGGTTTCACTGTACAGGTCCATGTGTACTTGCATGGCTTAATCTTTGAAATGATGTAAATAATGTATGTTACTGGCCGGATCTGCCAGGTAGCTGTGAAAAATCAGGCAGGTGATGTGGCATGTCCTTCACTGCGGTTTCCCGCCTGGCCTGTTCCACTTTGCAAAGCCTAATTTGCAGTCAGCCAAAAGTGTCGTCGAGGCTTACCTTAAAATACCTTCACATGGCTGACATGGCTCCTATCCGAAGGTCCCGTATTTTCCGGATTATACGTCGCTCCGGAGTATAGGTCGCATGAACCATAAAATGCATAATAAAGAAGAAAAAAACATATAAGTCGCACTGGAGTATAAATCGCATTTTGGGGGGAAATGTATTTGATAATCCAATATCCAACACCAAGAATATACATGCCATCTCTAAAGGCAATTTAAAATAAAAATAAAATAGAAAACAACACGCTGAATAAGTGTACGATATGCTAACGTTACATGACGCATAAACGACGAACTGAGAATGTGCCGGGTATGTTCAAGTCACATATTAAGAGTTATTCAGATAACTATAGCATAAAGAACATGCGGGCGGCCCGGTAGTCCAGTGGTTAACACGTCGGCTTCACAGTGCTGAGGTACCGGGTTCAAATCCAGCTCCGGCCTCCCTGTGTGGAGTTTGCATGTTCTCCCCGGGCCTGCGTGGGTTTTCTCCGGGTACTCCGGTTTCCTCCCACATTCCAAAAACATGCATGGCAGGGTGATTAAACACTCTAAATTGTCCCTAGGTGTGAGTGTGAGCGTGGATGGTTGTTCGTCTCTGTGTGCCCTGCGATTGGCTGGCAACCAATTCAGGGTGTCCCCCGCCTACTGCCCGAAGACAGCTGGGATAGGCTCCAGCACCCCCCGCGACCCTAGTGAGGATAAAGCGGTTCGGAAAATGGATGGATGGATGGATAAAGAACATGCTAACAAGTTCACCAAACCATCAATGTCAGTCCAAATCACTAAATCCAATGGAATCCTCATCGTCTGTGTCACTTTATAGCAACTCCACCAACTCCAGAGGTAGAAGATGCAGCGCTTCCTCTTCTACGTCGCTTATGTCAGACTCATCGTGGTTTCTTCAATACAGGTCAAGAGCGGCCTCTTGTGTTTTAATGTGAAAATAACATGGGAAATGATATAATAATGTGTTAATAATTTCACCCATAAATCGTTCCAGAGTATAAGACGCACCCCCTGCCAAACTATGAAAAAACTGCGACTTGTAGTCTAGAAGATACGGCATATGTCAGGGTGGATAAGTAGTATCTATATTGTGGTATCTGAACCTTTTTATAAGTTCGAGTGTGAGTAAAGATGTATAGTGTAGGTACTGATACAAGCGCATGCTTATTAATTATACATTTGGCTCAATTTTTCGTGTGTATCTGTTTTCCCAAAGAAGCCCTCATGGTGAAAACGGATGGTGATCATTTCGCATTAACGTCTGAGGAACTGAATTATCTCGTGATGCTGCTGCTGAATGCTACCCCACAATGTCGACGACCACACACTGCGGGCTTAAAACCTCATTGACCGCAATCACTGATTTCCTTTAGAGAGAGATTAATCAGGATTGACTCTTTGCTCTCAAATTGTTCTCTCATTTGTTTAATTGAAACTGGACAGAAAGTCTTCATGTTCTTCGGCGCAATCACAGAGACTTTGTGTCTCGGAGCAACCAATTCCATCAACACAAGCCGCAACGGGCAAAAGACCCGTATCTTTTTCTTTTTCAATTTTTGTTTAGTCATTACTCACTCATAAGATACAAGTAGAAACAGATGCACAACACAAATTACCAGTCAAAAAGCGACTCACCCATCTTCTATCCCCCGCTCAAAGCAGACCACAAACACCATTGAATTTAATGCACCCCTGAAAATAATCATCACTATTTCGTTAAATCTTTCTGTTCATTAGAGCCCAGATTTGCTGCAGCACACAGTAAAAATGTTTGCGGACACAAATGCTCGGTGTTTGGACATGTGGACTCTTGGGTTTTGAGGCGTTAAGGAAATCCATATACTGTGTTATACAAATCAGTCTACCGCTCCAAATGATTGCCTTTGCTCTTTCTTTCTATGTCTTATTAGTTAGTTTCACATATGATGGAAAAAAATGAAAATGCTTTGTTTTATTATTGGTTTGGTTTTGAGCTTCATTGAAGGCAGGGATAGCTCACCAGACTTACATGCAAAGTAATAAAACTTGTATGCTACAAGATAAAAAAATGCATGTGGTCACCTAATTGCATTGTTTATTTGCCAGTCTTAACCCAAACCATATATTAAATGAGAAAAAAGAAGAACAGGCAAAAAAAAAGGAAAATAAAATCAATTCAACCAGCTCATCGTTGCTAGGATCGCAACCGCATGTGCTGGAGCCTACCATTTTCAATATATGCAGTCAACAGCACAGGCAGGTAAAATTCGTTGAAACACACACTAAAAAATAAAACAAAACATTTTAAACAAATGCACGTTGAAGCATTAACACTAAAATTACTCGCTTAGGCCAAGTAAACAAGAAAAACCGGTAGTACATGAAGTACTTTCCCAGGGGGACACACGCTTCAGCCTAGCTGCTCTCATTATTTTCGAGTCTAAAGGCCATCATCTGAGTGCGACCATCTCAGACCTGTTCAGCCTCAAAGTGTGCAGAGCGGTAGCGGCGGCGTCACAGATGCTGCAGCGGAGGAGCTTTGACTTGTCAGTGTTTGCAAGGGTCTGCGGGGCCACATTGTCCTACGGGCAGCCGGCGTCAGGGAGGAACATGTGCTTGTTGGCGCTGAAGGGTTCTGCGAGCGGGATCGAAGCCAGGGTCAGGAGGGCGGCACCATGTCCTGAAAGCAAACTGCGACCTACTTTTACAACCAAACAACCTGCCATGCTGCCTTGGCACGTCGCCTTTGACTTGGCAAGTCAAAAAGGCCACGAAAGAACACTAATCTCAAAACCTCAAGTAACAAGTCACAAGTTCCAGAGGTTGGGAGGCCCATCAGTGCTCCGGGTAAACTCATACTGTGTGTCCCAGTGAAAAGTTCTGATGTTTTTTGAAAGGAAATATACTTTTAGAAGTCTTCTTGTCCATTCAGTATGCTTTAAAAAAAAGGCAAAGTTGGGTGAACTTAAAATTTCAAGGCAGCAACCTTTTACAGTCAAACCTCAGTTTTCGTCCATAATCCGTTCCAGAAGGCTGTTCGAAAACCGAAATTGTTAGAAAACCGAAACCACGCTCTTACTGAACACGTCTGCTCACAATGGAAAGCAATACGAATAAGCGTCACTTCCTCGTCTACCCGAGGAAGCATCACTTCCTCGTGTAAGGAAGGCGAGAGGACTCAAATGGTGCATTCAAGTGCGCTCAGTTTGTTCGAGAACCGAAATTTATTCGTCATCCGAGGCATAAAAAACTAAACATTTTTGGTCGAAAACCGAATTGGTCGAGAACCGAGACGTTCGAAAACCCAGGTTTGACTGTATAAAGTTGTGAAAATTGGCTTTTTCTCATTTCACAACAAATGTGTCCTTCATATTGTCTGGAACTCAGTAATTTTTAGGGGGGAGCACAAATTTACTAGTTTTCTTGATGAACACTGTTGCTATAAATTTCAATACTCTGCACTTTAAAGTTATTCCAACTTAAATGACTGTTTTGGCCCCCTCAAAATGAAAAGTTGTGTTTTTACAGTATTTTTTACAGTATTTTTCATTATATTTGTAAAGAAAAAAAAACTGTGAAGGTACTTCAGGTGGCAGAAACCTGATCCCACGACCTTTGTGTAAAACATTTTCCCTCAGCATTGGATGCAATTTTTGGTAGGCCAGCCTGCCAAAAGTCCATATTATGTCCATATTTTTACCAAGTATATTTTTTAATCAATTTATCTGTCGAAACGTAAATTACCGCCTGTTTTCCATCGCCTTTGAATGCATTTTACCTCATGTACCTCATGTAACAAGACATCCTCACTGAACATGTAATGAGTGCAAAATAGTGCAGCCAGTGAAAGCAACCTCGCCAACGTGGACACGCACGCAGAGAGACGTGCGTCCGGCCCGTAGCACTTCAAATCCTCTCAGCTCAGGATCACCCCGCTGCTGGTTTCAAGTCTGACTCTGAGGCGCGTTTGAGATCTTATAAGGTTTGAAGTTGAGACGCACGGCGCCAGGCAAGCAGCCGTGTCTCCTTTCACCTCCCGGCATTTTTAACTGCCCGAAGGAAACAAGAGAAGTATCAAGCAGAAAAACAGAGCATCACCAGGAGGCACGGCTGGTTTATGTCTGCGGCTGCTTTGGATCACTACATCGCCGGCCAGCAAATCAAAGATGATGCTGTTAAAATCTCCCTCAGACCTGATCTGGTTCTGCTGCTCTCGAGCCTCCGAGGTCTTTCATAGTGGTGAAAACATGTCAGAATACATGAAAGAGGCAATTTTGCCTCAGCAGCTAAGGAGCTGGGAAGGGTCCATCACAGGAGGAGATAGAGGGAGGACCAGATAACATTATTGTTGCTCTACTTATCCTCTTATAGATCCCCGTCATTCTTAAATGTTTCACACCAAGCACCACCTAAAAATATATGAAGTTCTTATAGTTCCACAATCGTGACCAACATTAAAATACACTAGCGAGGCAGGGGTTTTCTTCCAAAAACATGTATTTCATATTGCATGATAAGACAGAGCATATTTACCTCACAGTTTGATTATGAACACTTTAAGGTAGACATAAAAATTGTACTACAATAATAATTCAATGTTTGGCACATACATTCAATCAAATCTGTACCTAAATACAGTTTTTAAACCAAACAGTTGTTAAAGATGGAATGAAAGTGCATCACACATAAAAGTTAAATACAACTGAACTGGATTTGGGCAGAGATTCAATATTTCATATTATGAAAACCTGATGTGCTCGAGAAAAAGGAGGACAGATTCACAATCAGCGCAAAAAAAAAAATCTCAAAAGGTTTACTTGTATGTTAGAAAAAGAAAATATGTAAATGTTGACCAATGTATTTATCTGGTTGTGCACAATAAAATGGAATTAAAAAAATTCCTTTATTTTTCCTGTGGACTGGAAAAATTGGGTTTGACTTCAAAACTGTTGACTATGAGAAACCAAATGATTAATTTCTAGATCCAATGCTCAAATGTACATCTGCTCCACAACTTAGAGAGTAGCACCTTTTTGTCTGATCGAACCCATTTTGCATTTGAGCAAAATTATTGGAACATCTGACTGAGGCATGTGTCACACGTATGTCCTGATGTGAACACGACATAGCGCTGAGACTGTCCACGTACAGTTTCAGAGTTAGGTGTAACCAACACAAAAACCGTAGCATTTTCTATGGGTGAAAAAAATCTGAGAGGCTGAAATCAGGTCAGATCAATCAGAGCCTTTCAGCGATGCACATGGGCCACAGCCAGTGCAACCACAGTAGAAATAAACCACAGATGTCCATTGGACAAGGAGAACACCAGGATTTGATAACAGAAACATTTGGAGAGCTGAAAAGAAAGATCCAGTGCAATTGCTAGTGACAGTATCACTAGCTACAGTTTACAGAAGAAAACCAAGTACAGGAGCTACTGAGTCAGGAACGATGCAAACCATTCATTAGCGAGAAAAATAAGATACAGAGACAAGCCCCAATACACTTCAGATAAAAAGCTGTGGACTGCTGATACAAAAATGAACCTTTACCAAAGTGACAGAAAGCCAGACGCTTGGAGAAAGAAAGTGCTCAAAATCCTAAACAAAAAAGGTCTTTTGTGGTTTCACAGTAGCGCTAATGTCAAAGCTTGCGTTGCTGCTTCCGGGACGTGCTCACTAATCTTCACTGTTGATGTAACATAAGATGGCAAGGGCCTAGAAGCAATTTGTCTGCCAATTTAAAGAAATTTCACTCAGACAAAACAACAAAAGATATTTTTTTTAAGAGCGAACAAGCAGCCAAGTCAGCATGCAGGCTTTAACAACAATGTAGCATTTTAGCATTTGTCCTGTTGAATAAGAAACTGAAAGGAGTATCCCCCGTCCCCGATCAGAAACAACTGAAAGAGGCTGTGATGAAAACTTGTGTTTACCTCTATGTTTTGGTTTGCTGTTGAAGTTGGTTCATTTCTTTATATACTTAACAATTTAAAATGTTAAAAGTTGAGACACACAGCACACTCACATGACCTCTTTCCCATTTGGCAACCTTGCATCAACCTTGAGAGAGTAGGACTACGGGTACAGTGACTGAAGAATGTTAGAAGCCATTTGCCCCCCCCCCCCCCACCCCCGTACCCCCCAAAATCTAAATGTTTAGATGTACTTTATAACAGAGCATTCAAGCGTTTGCATTTCAAGCAACTATGGGAACCCAGAGGTGAGCCATCGCAGTACGAATGCGCTACACTTCATATTGACAACGTAGAGAGTAAATAAGGAGGAGAAGGGAGGAAATGAAGGCGCCGCCCGCTTAAGACCTTATTGCTTTTGAGTGCTTCTTTACTGTTTCCGTATTTTGACTGAAATCTTAATGCAGTGAGGATTAAAAGGATTACAACATAATCTTGAATAATCCAAAGTACCACGGACGGAGGAGCGCTTGTAATCATAGCGTAAAAGCTGTCCGGAGGTCTGACAACATTGTCAGTCACGTTGAGGATTAAATATTTGTGGCAAAACTTTTATTAATGTAGGGGGTGGGGGTGGGGGGGGGGTCAGTTTATTAAGAGACATCTCGCAGCAAGCTCTGGCCAGATCACTGCCTGCAGGACAAAACCCAGGCAGATGAGGGCGAGACCTACAAGCAGATTTACTTCTCCAATTTTTGTTTTTGATGAGCGCTCGGCAGATTCATTACACATGTGGAGCACGGGATGTCTGCGGAGGGAAAATCAATTTTTATTAGCTTTACTGAAATGCTGTCACGCCGTCCATTAGCTCCTCCATTAATTCATATTTTTGCCCAAGTAGATGCTGCGTGTATATTTTAAGGCTTATGTACTGCATCACTAGAAATCATCTTTGCAGCTAAATAAGCATTTCATCAATGCTGTTTGTTGGCTCCATACGAGTGATCTGACACTTCTATTGACATTTCTGCTACAAATATAGATAAATACCAGAAACCATGTGCGTGCACAGGAAGACAAATGTAGAAAGGCCATACTGATGTAGATAGTGCTGCCCCCTAGTGCACACCAGCTGCACCACCACACAGCCTGACAACAGCTGGTCAAGTGTTTGAGCTTGAGAAAAGCTGCCAGTTGGTTGGGTTTTTTTTTTTCTGCCTTGAAGCTGTAATGAGGTTGTGCCCTGGGGAAGCAGGCGAGTGGAAGCGTATTAATGCCTTAAAAAAGACAAAAAAATATGAAAAAGAAAAACACCTTTTGCAGCCACGACAGAAAAGCAGGAAAAGACTGTCAAACAATGAAAGTGCAGTCAGTGAATTCCCAGAAGTGGAAAACAAGCAGACTTGCCTGCAAGAAGAGCCCTCGACGGAGTAGGACCAAGCACTGTAACACAAACTAACTGGAAGGCCAAACATTTAGGAGCCCCTCTAGGATTTCACAAGCTTTGTGTGAGTGTGTGTGTGTGTGTGTGTGTGTGTGTGTGTGTGTGTGTGTGTGTGTGTGTGTGTGTGTGTGTGTGTGTGTGCGTGCGCATGTTTCACCGAATTTAGCAGCATTTCACATAAATTGTTGCACATGTTACAATTTTTCAAAGCTTATGTTGTGATGCAATATGATGATTTAACATTTTTTTTCTTTTTTCTCCATTCCTTCAATGACTGCGTATAATTCTATAACTGTCCTTAATTAAAATACAAATACATACCTTATCCATGCACACAGCATTTTATTGAAACAAGGCAACATGACTTTTCTAACTACATTAAAAATAATATAGACAAAGTGGAGGTTATGATATGATGTGGGCTCGGCCGTCAGCATACGTTTCAGTTTTTCATATGGCCCCTTTGCAACATAAAGTGCCCACCTCTGTTTGATGGGTTTACCTTCACTCTTGCGTAGGACATCATCAAAGTTTTTTACACAGTCTTTAGCAAATTTGATTTGCTTGTAAAATATGAAAAATACAAGTTACGCATGCCTGGACTGTAATTCACAAAAACCAAGACGTGTATTAAGATCATGCAGGGGACTGCTATGATTGATGTGACTTGCGGAAAGCTCCTATGATCGAGCCTGTTCACGGAAAAGTTAAAGTGACGAGATGAAATTGCTAGGTCACGCGTAATTTGCAGAGATTGGTTGAATTCTTGTGAATTATGTGATTGTGACAGTGAAAATTCCTTCATGTTTCCCAGACCCACAGCAGGATCTGCAAATGACATTGGTCAAGGACACATCCACATACACAAGCTGCCAGTTTGATATTGCAGCAACAGAATCTTGTGTTTTTGTCCCCTGTCCTCTGTTCCTGATGGACATGCAAAATCATCGGAACTATGAAACACTTACAGTACATCCTCACGACCCCCCCAGCCCCCCACCCTCCACGGAAGATCCTGTCACTGTCACAAGTCAGGACTGCACCTCAATTGTTAGTCCTCACCTCGGGGCCTGTGTGGGTCAATGCCTGCTGCACTTCCCATAGGAAGTCTCTCGCAAAAAAAAAAGGATGCAATGGGAGCCTATCAAAGGTGGTGAGCGCCATGATGCTGAATTGCCAGCTGCTGCCAGAGATCACACAGATGTTGAACCACAGTTTTTGTTTCAAAGGCAGAATCAAGTTTCATGACGTGGCAAAATACAATGGTACCTTGACTTATTGTACACATTTAGCCTAATCCGTGATCAAACTTGTAACTTATTTACTTATGTATCCAATCAATTTACTCAATAGTAATGCCATTAATTCCTTTTAGCCGCCCCCCCCCCCCCCAAAAAAGAAATGTTTTTGTAAATAAGTCAATTTTGTCTCACAACAAAAAGAAAAAAAAATCACCAAACAACAGTTTGTTATTGGGGACCCTCTTAAGTCAGTCTTGACTTCCCGTCTCGGTGCAACACATTTATTTATCCCTCTGTAGGTATGGGGGCACTGGCCGGGAACCAAAGTTGTGCCGTCTGTATGACAGGCATCAGCATGTACCATGCCACCATCAGTACAAAGCTCCAAAGCAAAGTGCAGGAACCAAACACAGTCATGCGGCACAAAAACTGCGACACTGATACACTGATGATCTCATTACTGCTACAGAGAGAACAGTCGGAATTTTCCCTGGTGCTGTTGTAGGGCAGGGACGAGGTCTATTGGCTGCAAACAGAGCGGCCTCGATGGCTAACCACTACACCAGAGACCCCTTTGGTTCCTCTCTTAAAAAGCCATGGCAGCCTGACATCAAGGTTGACTGGCCTGTCAATGTTCAGTGGCATACGAGAGCGACGAGGGAAAAAGAAAAGCCCGTCGCTCCGCAGACACAGTGATGGCGAAAACAGAGTGAGTACTTATGTGGCTTTTTTCAGCAGCCAAACAAGAAACACTCGAGTACATCAGACAGAACACTTTGACAAATAGAACTGTATCCTGTCTCCCACGGGCACTGCATCCCACTCTCCAGTCCGTGGGCTCCTTTTGGAGGCGACAGTTCAGACCCCTGCTAATAAACAACGAGGGGATCTGACAGACTTTGCATGTACTTCACTAATGATCCACCTACCAGAACACTTGATGACAAAGGCTTTAAAAAAGTTTGTTAGCTCCAAATATTTAGCTGGTGAACTTTTACGACTGCGAAATGTGACACTCGCACTTGTTTTTAATTCACCACATTAGCTGTGTTAATGCAACTGTAATGAAACTTGCCCATGGGTCCAGATTTTTTAGCTCTACATCAACGTGTGCATTTTGGATCTACCGTGGCCACTTTTGACTTTTGAAAGCAGTGAAAAGTATTTATTTTTAATTCCTTATTTACTTTGATTGATTCAAAAAATTTGGGAAGATTTGGTTTCATTAAAGCCTCAACACCTTGGAATGGTATTTATTTATTTACCCATATCTACAGTCAAACCTCGGTTTTCGAACGTCTCGGTTCTCGACCAATTCGGTTTTCGACCAACAATTTCAAGTTTTTTATTCCTCGGATGACGAACAAATTTCGGTTCTCGAACAAACTGAGCGCACTTGAATGCACCATTTGACTCCTCTCGCCTTCCTTACACGAGGAAGTAACGCTTCCTTGGGTGGACGAGGAAGAGACGCTTCCTCGTGTTGCTTTCCATTGTGAGCAGACGTGTTCAGTAAACATCTTTATTTTAAAAAGAGCGTGGTTTCGGTTTTCGAACTATTTCAATTTTCGAACAGCCTTCTGGAACGGATTATGGACAAAAACCGAGGTTTGACTGTATTTGTTAAATGTTTCCCACCAGATGACATAATTTAGCTGTTCAAATACATTTTATTTTATTAATATTAACGAAAAGAAGTAATGGTCTAGAATAGTAATACAGTACCATACTTTTTACCCGATGATGAAAACAAGAGGCAACTGTTTGTCGGTTAATGATATAGTTGAAGGTGAAGTCTGTGGGTGGTGTGAATGAGGCACAGGTCATATGATTCAAGTTGTCGCTCCCATCATCTTTTGGTTTCCACATGTGTGTCACCTGTCGTTCCAATTAGGCCCCATTGACCGGCTGCACCATGCAGCCTGACTAGGGGAGGGAAAAAGGCATCAGTCACCGGTGGTGGGCAGCGGTGTCACAGTCCATTTGATGTCACCGAGCTGACATGATCGGGCCCTCCAGCTTGTGATGGCACAAAGGAGAGGAGGGTTGGGGGGTGAGGGGGCATATTTTTGGAATCAGGCAGGTTGATCCATTCAGACTGAAAGATTTTCACTGCGTCCACTTCAGTTGCAGACATCTTTGCCCTCCATGATGTTGACAACATAATAGAATGGGACTTCGGAGGGGCCTTACCTGACTTAATCCATCTTTTAATACCACTATCACATCGTAATTAGAAAAATGATCGGTACAAGACAAAAAATGCAATAAAACAGCAGCACACAACTGAGCCAGTCACAATCTTTAAAAAAAAAAATTTTTTTTAATAGAACACAGCAAAAAATTGTCAGAGGCAGTCAAAGGATGATGATGTCATCGAGGGCCGCTGAGCTGGACAATCTTGACCTGGGAGAATGAATTTCAAATCTGATTAGCTAAAGCAGGGATCACCAACATGTTCCAGCCAGCACCAGGTCGCCCCCAAGGACCATATTACTCAGCCCCATGGGACTCTTCTAAAAATAGCTCAACAATGGTGGGACATTGTGATTTCTCAATGTTGTGGATGTGATCATTTGAAAACATCACTTGCCGAAAGAAATCATCCATGCATTCATTTTGTAATCCGCTTACCCGCACAGGCGTCGCGGGCGTGCTGAAGCCTATCCCAGCTGTCTTCAGGCAGTACGCAGGGTACACCCTGAACTGGATGCCAGCCAATCGCAGGGCACACATAGACAAACAACCATTCACACAAACAATCACACCTAGGGACAATTTTGAGTGTTCTATCAACCTGGCATGCATGTTTTTGGAACGTGGGTGGAAACCGGAGTATCCGGAGAAATCCATGCAGGCATGGGATATCGAACCCTGCACTTCTGCACTGTGAGGCGGACATGCTAACCACTCCCACACGTGCAGCCTTGAAATATGTTAATTCAGAAGTGTGTATGAAACTTGTAGCCGTCCAACTTTTTTAATTCATCATTACCCTTGTAATAGTTGTCAATTTGAAAAAGGGGTTTGAGCTCTGCGTAAAAAACATGGGACATCACTACTGATTCGAAAAATCCTGGCACAGTAACATCAACATGGCAACACATACATGCTTATTCTAATTGGACCCCCCCCACCCCTAAATAGAAAAAAACAAACAACCCCCCCATACTTCCACTTACATATACTGGAAGCAGTGCAGCCAATACAAATGCTACAAAAAGGACAGAATAGGCCATGTGGACTAAATGAATACAATTTCATGGAATACATTTAAGAATTTAAGTTGTAAACGAGGTTTTATGGTGGTGACAGTTTGGAATTAATTATTCCCATATTTGCCCTGAATTGTAAATGTGTTTTCCAAGGTTGAAAGAGGCCTGCCTTCCTCTCTTTGGGATGTTGCTCCGCACTTGTCCCTTTGTTTTTTTGAGCAACTCTCTGTGCACCACTGCCTTGTCTTTGCCCACGTCTCTCCTCTTAAAAAGATGCTGTGCTTGAATGCGTTCCGTGTCCATGCCCGCCGCCCTAATCCGGGCTGCTTCTGATCTTAATCCTTCTCATTTAGGCAGCTGCACTGCTGTGGAACCATAGGAAAGCACTGCAAGAGACACGTTCAACTGTTGTGACGGCACCTTAACATACCAGTATGCCTTTGCTGTATTTTAATGCGGCTGTGAATAATGCATGGGGGGCAGCGAGCATGACAACGCGCACTGCTGGCGTCATAGCGTGTGTGAGCTAGCGTAAAGCAGAACAAGCTGCAAAACATGGCTCGTGCTGCACATCAAGCAGAAACCTGCTGTGGATTTGAATTCCCCCAGTTCAGACATTCCACAAATGATTGCCAAAGTACAATACCAAGTTAGCTTGGCCTGTAGTTGGCCTCCATTACATATGGTGACCATAAAAATAAATATATAAATAAATGACGCTGGTTGGTTGGTGGCCATAAGGATTGTTGTTGGGTTTCTTTCATGAGGTCGACAGGAGCATACCTTTAGTGTACTTATAACTAAAATAAACACATTCTTTTTGGCTTTGTCACTTTTGATTATCTTGTGGACTTTACCAGAGTCAAAATAATCCAAAATAGTCCATCCATCCATTCATTTTTAAAATCCACTTATCCTCACGAAGGTCGCGGGCATGTGGGAGCCTATGCCAACTGTCTTCGGGCAGTAGGCGGGGTACACCCTGAACTGGTTGCCAGCGAATTGCAGGGCACACAGAGATGAACAACCATTCACTCTCACACTCACACGTTGGGACAATTTAGAGTGTTCCATTAACCTGCCATGCATGTTTTTGCAATGTGAGCGGAAACTCGAGTACCCGGAGAAAACCCACGCAGGCACGCGGAGAACATGCACCCTGTGTATAAAAGAAGTGAAGATTATATTTATGTCCAATGAGATTATAGCCATGTCAATGTTAGCTGCTCGGATTCTTCAGAATTAGTTATGCTGGCCGATCTAAACTATCTAAACTATTTTAGCAACGGGATGGTTTATTTCACCAATTATGCAGCTATTCTGACCATTGTTGATGTCAGCAGTTTTCCATCCTCTGATTAGTTGGTTGGAGCAAAACTTATAAACATATCATTAATATTGTGACTATGAATTAAGATGCAAAAAATCCACCCGTAGTTAACGGTCTCAGGCGGCGGCCATTTTGCCATATCTATCATTTGTTGTTGACTGAAAATGCTATTGTTTGCGAACGTCAAATAATCAAACACAGAAAAATTGTTAAGCCGTGACGGTTGTTATCCTTTTATGAGATGGATTAAATTTGGCAAATCCCCACTGCAGGCCCAGTTTCAAATTCACGGACACTGTCCAGTGACTACAAGGCTGACCAATAATGGTACAGACAGGCCACATTGGAAGACAAGCTTTCAAAGATCAAGTCACAGCGTAGCCAAAGAACTCATGCTGATGAGTTTGTGAACTCCAGTAGGATGCAGCCCTGAAGGGCAAAAACCACAAGAATCTCGACACTGTTTATCAGGCACTTAAAGCCCACCGCCGTGTGTGTGTTTTTGTGCCTCACCTATCTACCACCTCCAGCCTGCCTTATGCTCATAATGGGCCATGATTGTCAAAGCAAGACGAGTTCGGTAATGAGCCCTTGTCAAGAGAGGTCAGATCAGAAGACAGATAAATAGGAAATTGCTCCCTGCGAGGTTTCTCACTGTCACTACCCGCTAGTTACCTTGAGCGCGAAAAAGGTGTTTACCCAACTCCTGTCCTGCTTTTTGGAGCGTTCTCAGAGTAGCTTAATTGCAATTCGGTCTCAGGAGTTCACCCACTCAAGTGCAGGTGCAACGTTCAAGACAAATGGTTAGCAAACAGTTTAATGTAACACCCACCATTAAATCCAGTCAGCAGACACATGTGAAAATGCTGGAGTGTGCAGACTAGGAAAGGAAAAAATCCATCGGTTTGCATATAAAGTGAGTTAATCGTTCATTTTATTAACACTGAAACTTTAGGACTTTTACTTGAAGAGGACATCATTGATTTGATTTGCAGAATTGTGACATCACAATCATGAACAAACACCAGAAGCACCTTGGCCGGGTGAAGATTCAGAGCCACTTTCAAACTAATCCAGCCACTGGCCCACATTATTTTGTCTGAAAAATGATCATAAACATCTAAATCCGCATGTTAAATCCAAAGGGTGAGCAGATCTGCGTTGAATTATGTTGGATATACAAGTTATTACCGTATTGGCCCGAATATAAGACGGCCCTGATTATAAGACGACCCCCTCTTTTTCAAGACTCAAGTTTGAAAAAAGACTTTTTGAATACCACATTAATTTTTTATACAGAAAATAATTACAGTACATCTGAAACAAATGATTATAACAATCTATTTGAGAGAACATGTTATTTGCCTCATTCAAATCTGAATATCTGAACATTTAAATATGTAAACGAAAGTGCAATCACATTCGTAAATGAATGGCTTCTGGTTTTTGAAATGCAAATTATATCATAACTTCTCCTCAGCTGCCGGTTAACCTGGCCGATCTTCGACCCACTTTTCTCCAGATTGTCGCTACGTTTCTCCATTTTCTCTTATCTCTTCTATTATTTTCTTCTCTTTTCTTTCTTACCGCTATTTTTTATTTTTATTCTTCGTGACAGGGGTTCACTTTGGCCTGGGGAGTCAAGTTCAGCATTCACTTCAATGATATCTGGCGCCATCTAGCGTCGTGAATGGGTATAATGTCTAGACCCCGAATATAAGACGACCCCCACTTTTTCAGTCTTATTTCAATGCAAAAAACACCGTCTTATATTCGGGCCAATACGGTATTAGCTTCAACAAGGGGCAACCAGCTAGGTGATGTTTTTATCATGCGGGAAGTGGGGGTATTTGCATTTGGTGATGTGTGCTTGCGCCTCATACACACAGTGTAGTGTATGAAGAGCTGCTTCCACAAGCGATGAACAAAATGTGTGTCCGATTGATGCTCACTTTTTTTCCCCCTTCACGCATCTGCTTCATCAAGTAGAAGCTAGCTGCGAGGGTAATGCAAGTCAAAGGTGTTTGCACAAATTAGCATTGTTTCGTCCTGACATGAAGCCCCTTTACATTGTTTCGCTTTTGAGTACAGTATATTACATAGTTTGCAGATATGTTTCCATAAATTCAGCCTTTGGCATCTTTTTGACATGCATCAAGAGTACTAGTCTTTTGGCTCTGGAAAATGATGAAAAACAGGTTACGCAATGTGATGTTCAGACCAGCGAAAAGTTTTGATGCGTTTTGTAATTTTCTCCAATGGTGTGATTCCTCCTCCTCGGCCTCCCTGTGGTATTTCTCATCCACGCTCTTCAGTTACAGTTCTTTTTTGCCCGCCTTCCACAGACATGTCGTTGTTGGCAGCGCTTATGTAATAACAGATGGAAGCGAGAAATTAACGTGCCTTGCCTTTCTCGTTAATCTCGTCTCTCCATTTATTTTTAATGCCGCAAGCGCCTCTTTGTCTCTCACCGTGTGCGTGTGCGTGACCCCTGCAGCACCTGTCTGCAGCGAATCACCGCACTTGCGTGCCTAATTAGCACACAAAAAAATTGGTGGCACAAAAGCGAGCAGCGTCAGTGGGGAGGAAAGAGTACAGGACGCAATTAGGTTTTGTTGGCATGTACCACAGATGAGAATCAAACGATGAAGAGGGGGATGAGGAGGACGAGGAGCAGTTGGGGTAGACTGTATGTGTGCCGATTTTTCCCTTCCACATCATTTTGTCTGTGAGGTTCATGTAAAGCCTCTCACGTCAATATGGCCTTTTCGACCATAGTGACAGATTACAACTAACTACATGCACTACACTTGTATTACTTGTAATGAGAGTAATGACATCTATGACTACTTGGGGAAGAGTCGAGAGACATGAAGTATCAATATATTTTCTTCAACTACTAATAATTCTTTTTATTTTAAATGTGAACTTTGGTGTGTCGCGCATTGTCTGTTTCACCACTCAGTTTTAGTTCAGTGCGGGCTAAACAATCCAACAAAAGCATGGAAAGGTTTATTTATCAACACATCGTACTTTTTTACTGGACGGATGGTTGTGGGGACGGGTAGGACCTAAGTCTGATGAGACCCAGTCAAAGCCACTCAGCGAAAATGAGAAGCAGTGAATGGCTGTTTAATATCTTCATACATAACAAAAGCAAAAAAAATAAAATAATATATGAGCACTGCGATGGATAAAACAAAAGAGTGCGGCGGCAAGGCGGGGAGAAATATGCAGCGTGTCAAACGCCGTCGTCTTTTTATCTAATAGCTGCGGCGGCTGTAATGCATCCATGTGGCCCTCGCATTAATAATTGAACAGACGCCGGGGCGGCACCTGCTGGGAGCCCAAATCATTGCTGCGGCTTTGAAAGAAAGCTCTGTGACATTACAGCGACGATCGCGCTGACGAAAAACAGAGAGGAGGGAACAAAAAGTGGGGTTGGGATGGAAAAGGCTGCCCAAGGCTACACAGTAATGAGTGCGTCTCCGCAGAAGACCATTTGAAAAGTGCATCTTGTCTTAATAAAAGTCGAAAAGTGTCATTTACTCAGGAAGAGAGGAAAAACATAGCCGCAGCCCCGATGAAATCAATCACTTGACTGAAGGGGTTCCTCACGTTGGGTTGACTTGACCCACCAAGTCCTTTAGCTGGATCAATCAACACAACCAATCCATCCATCCATCCACCCATCCATCCATCCATCCATCCATCCATCCATCCATCCATATAATGGAATAAAATAAAATAAAACAAAATAGAGACAATGGATTTATGGTCAGAGTGAACAAGCCTGTCTAAACAGATGTGTTTTGAGGCTGGATTTGAAATGCGTTAATGAGTCTGTGTACATATGATGAATCTCTCTGTCTGTCTGTCTGTCTGTCTGTCTGTCTGTCTGTCTGTCTGTCTGTCTGTCTGTCTGTCTGTCTGTCTGTCTGTCTCTCTCTTCTATCTATCTATCTATCTATCTATCTATCTATCTATCTATCTATCTATCTATCTATCTATCTATCTATCTATCTATCTATCTATCTATCTATCTATCTATCTTTATATATACAGTCTATGAGCCAATGCGCATATATATAAGTTCCTCTGGGATCTGAAAACTGGGACAGATGTATCAGATGGGTCCACATGGGCAATCCTCAGTTGTAAGTTTTTGGATACTTTTGTTGTACTGTTGAACAAGAGATGCAGTTTAACGCCTCCCAACAAGACATCACATTAGATAAAGATCATTTCAGCCCAGTGGGCTTCCATCTACATTTCGCTCGACAGCTCTCGAGCATCTCAAGCATGCAGCGGTTTTAATTTTTTATCTGCGCTCGGCTAGTACGCCAGTTATCCCTGGGCTGCTGTCTCTCTGCCGTCCCTGCGATGCGCCACTTGCCGAGATGCATGCAGGAAAGAAGAGCCAAGAGGGCCTGGGGCTGGTGCCTTCCTCGGACCCCCAACCATTGATCCATTGGTCATTGAGGACCTTAGGTCAGCCATTCCTACTCAGTCTCCGCATGAAGGAGTTTCCCATGAAGCTACCGGATCATAGTGGAGGAGGCAGGATGCTTTCATCCAACCAGCCCACCCCGCCCCGTTTGTGTCTTGTGTAATCAACATTAAGAACACAGCTGCGAGGATGAGGATTGTATACGTACATTTGCAGTTTCTCATGTCCAGATACATGATATAAAACCTTTTGTGTGTGTGTGTGTGTGTGTGTGTGTGTGTGTGTGTGTGTGTGTATCATTTGATTGAAAATAGGATTTCACACACTTTTTCCACATACTTTACAGATGTAAGAAAACATGTGTGTCCCATTTGAATTTACCTGGATTGCTGCATGAACTGGCCATATTATGTGATCTGATCTTCATCTAACTCACAACAATAGAGAAGCACAGTCTTCTCGTATTACACCAACAGTTACATGTCTTCATGTTTCTATTGGTTGCAGTATTGTAACCTCCACTGTCCAGAGTGGGAAAAAGTATGTGACCCTAGGCTAAGGAGTTTTTGAAGAGCTAATTGGAGTCAAGAGTCAGCCAACTTTGAGTCCGATGAATGTGACGAGATGGGCGGTGCACGTTAAAGCTATGCTGCCAAATAAAACACACCAAAGTTTGGTATTCTCAATAAGCACTGTCAGATGTGAACCACCATTTGCACAAAAGAGCTCCCTGGATAGCTACAATTAAGGATTGCGAACCTGTACCAAGCTGGAAATCGTCACAAAAGTATATCTCATTTTTTTAATCAGTCCATATTCAAACAGATTGTCTATTCAGAAAGTTCAGCACTGATGCCACTCTCCCGAGGAGTGATTGTCCTGTAAAGATGACTGCTCGTGCACATCTTAGAAGTCTCAATAAGGGGGCGGGGAGGATCCTCTGTTCTCATTTAGATACCTACAGAAATCTCTACTGCATGTATATCTCTGTTGATGATATGTGTGATGAGTTAAACATTAAAAAAAAGAAAAGATGTCAAAAACATCGCTACAGGTTTGTTGCTTGCACAGGGGCGCCATGGATGTTCCTCAGCACTATTGGCACAGTATTATGTGAACACATGAAATTAAAGTTGAGTTATTTGTGCAAGGAAAACACTATATATGATGTGGGGAAAGCCACAGACACTATCAAAATCTCATCTGAACAAAGGTTTGGTGGAGGGCCCATTATTTATTGAGGTTGCTTACCTTGTCCAGGGCCCGGACACATTGCTGTCATCGTTGGATACATTAATCGCCAAGTTTATCAGGAAGTTTTGTTGGGGAAATCCAAGCCATTCAGCATCAATGAGTGGGAATGGCTCCCCCGTCGTGTGAAAGAAAACCATGTGAACCACTGCACTAGCAATGAATTTCATTTCTTCATGCCCCTCTTTCTCAGGTTCACATCCATAAATGAGAAGTGAAGACTTGGATGGTTCACCGTCTTTGCAGTATTTGTTTTTGATCCATAAATAAAACTATGGCTTTGGGTACCATGCTAATGCGACACAAAGGTCTGTGTGGCACAACACTGGATTTCACCATCTGACTCATTACTGCAGCGCATGATCCAATCAGCCTCCAGAGAACCTGCGAGGACCGTGAGCACAACCTTCCGTTCAAGAGAACTCATTGTTGCAGCCAGGAACCGTTGTTCCAATAATTTTACATCATTTTCCACATCCGTACAAGGTCAGGAAACAAAAAGCGGTGGCTCTCAAAGCTCCACCTGCCACAGCAACACATTCCAAGGCCGACCAGAGCCACCCTATTTCCGTCTATAAACAAACCTCTGCAGCTGCTGGTGTGCCCATGGCCGCAAAATGTATGAAATCAGCCACTGGTTAAAAACTACAATTACAGGTGATATGCGGATTGAAATCACAGGGGACCCTGTTTTTTGTTCGGGAAAATTGTCCTAATTAGTGGTTCGGCGAGTGGGGTGGATGGAGGGATGGCTAGCAAGAGACAGCAAGTCTTTGAGTGTGTGCGTTAGGGTGGCGAGGATGTAAACAGCTGCACCTGCTGCTGCGGCGCACGCTGCCACTGTTAATGATATCGGATGATATCATTAGGCAAAATGCTCATAAACAGATGTTGGAGGTGCCACAGACACCGTGTCAGCTGAGCCGCTTTGCATTCGTGTGAGTGTATTATTTATACAGGGCAGCTCAGTTTGTTGTGTTAATGACCCCTCTGTCATTAACAGGATGTGAGGAAGGAGATGGGATAGGGGGGTTAGTGGAGTCAAACAGCACCTCAGAGCCATTGAGAAACCCTGGGAGGCTAATCAGAGCGATGAAGAGCTAGCGGGATTCACCTGAGCTCCCATCAAGTCTTTTTACCCGGAACATTCAATTTATATAACTTGTGATGTGTCTGACGAACACAAAAGGGAGTTACTCACATGCCAAAGTTAGAAAAAAAGAGTTTTAATTGTGCACTAGCATCCCCTGTTGTTATTATAGCATAATAGCATAAGATTTGATGTTTACAGGAAGGGAATGGTGGGTTAACGTGAATCTAATGGCGTATTTACACCTACACCGGGGGTCGGCAACACGTGGCTCCAGAGCTGCATGCGGTTCTTTAGCGAAATCTAGTGGCTCTCTGGAGCTTTATAAAACATGTTTGAAAAATGGAAAAATATTTTGATAGTAGGCTAATATAGCTCAAATAGATATAGATACATGTTGCAGCTCCGAAAAAAGGAGAGCTGTGGTGTTGGTTTTTTAAAACGTACACTTTATTTATGCTTTTAACAGTCTCGACAAACGCAGACATGTCTGCGTCTGACTCCGTGCCTTCTCTCTTCTCGTTTGACTCGAGAGGCGTTCAAATACAGCCTCCGAAAAACGGAAATTAATGATCACTTCACTGACACTAAGAAAAGCGAAAATAATTCATTAGAACAAAAAATCAAGCAAGGAAATCACAAAATAAATTCTACGAGGGCGTTTGTGAACACACAACAAAGGAATAAACAATTCAGAGACAGTCCAATCTCCTACATACATACAGCATGTGTTTCCTTCATTTTAAATTTTGTAGAAGGCTTTTATTTTTTTGCGGCTCCAGACATATTTGTTTTTTGTTTTTTTTGTCCTATATGGCTCTTTCAACATTTTGGGTTGCCGACCCCTGACCTACACTGTTTGGTCCGCTTTAAACGGACCAGGGATTGTTTCCCACGCTGGTCCAGACCCTTTTATGTTTGAATACACAGAAACAAATCCTTGTGCAAACCAAATGACCGGACTGACTAACGGGCGACCAATTCAGGGTGTAGTCCACTTTTTGCCCGAAGTCAGCTGCGACAAGCTCCACCACCCTCTCGCGACCCTGTTCAGGACAAGCGGTGTTGAAAATGGATGGCTGGATAGATGGATGAATGGATGCTCTTGGGCAAGTTCACAGTCCTCAGGTGCAACTTGAAGTTTGAATAGTACAAGACTTTACATTGAGCAGAGCCGTGAATAAACATTGCTGACAAACCAAGCGCAAAGTATCAGGGAAGAAGAGCCAACAGGGCGAGAGAGCACGGAGAGTGACTTTAAACAGCCTTCTTACATGTGTTCAGAGATTTATGTAAAAGGTCCATCCTAATGTTATTCTGCTCAGGCACTGCCATTTCACCCCCACCCCACCCGTTTGCTTTATCCCACCTCCCTGGCTGGAAGAGGGGGAAACAGGCGCCCATTTCCCTGCCACCATTATGCTCATTTGTCCTGTCAAGAGAATGACAGGCTGCTTGACTCTTCCCCAGATACGACCATTAGGTAACGCTGTCATCCAACAGACAGCCATTCTGGCGCTCCCTAAAACCCCCTAATTATTTCCTTCACCAGAGACAAGCAGCGACGGCTAGGTAATTTTTAACCTTTCACGTGCACCTGGGGAACTCTCCTCAGGGGAGCCAGGTGCCTGCGTGGCATTCAGTCATCAAAACATGACCTTTTATGGCCGTTCAGAGAGCAGTTGGCACCGGGTGCCATGCACCGGCTAATGCTAATGTTGATGACTAATTTATGCATCTGCGGGAAGTTTAGCGGAGTGACAATGTGGCGGAGCGGCGAGAGGGCAGCGGGAGGGGGCGGGGGTTGAGGTGAGAAGGGGTGAGTGGGGCTTTAGAGACACCCGCTAGCTTGGTGGGAAAGGGAATTGATGGGGCTAATTATGTTGCAGGGAATACATTCGCCGTGACCGGCGAGCCTTTTTAAAATTTGTGGAGTGCACGCCGGCTAACGTGGCTGACCTTTACTTGTTAGAACCCAAATTGTGGGAGACCAGAGAGCATGCGAGATGTGTGAATACTCGATGACCTCATCGAAACCTTTCTTCGGCGGCAAAAGACCACCTGAAACTTTTATTTAATGTTTGCGATGTCTCTAATTAACGTAAAATTGCCGTCTTGGGGTGCAGCTAATATGTGAAAAAATTCGGTTTTTAGGACCTGGTTATTTTCTCAAAGATTTAGTTTGGCTTCCAATAGTTAATAATTAGCATTGGTAAAAACAATCGCTCTGTACTGGTTACAATGCCCAGCCCTCTAGCATTTCATTCAGGAAGTAATCGATGGTGTGTACGGATTGCAAGAAACAAGCAAACATGTTTTTCCTGCCTGCAGAGAGAATAAGGATGCGCGCGAAAGAACGAGCTCCTCGTGCGCTGTCAGCCTGAGAGCGATGGCGAAGGGAGAACAGACATTTATGCGCGTGCATTAAATAAACGCAGTGTGGCTTCAGGCTTCCTGCCGAGCTGACTTCATGTTTATGGTCTTCTCCAAATTCCTGCAAGTGCATCAATTCTTATTATGGCAAAGTGTTTTTTGTGTGAGCAGACGAATAGACGCGTAGTGCAGAACCGGGCTAATCGGATCACGGCGGAGTGATGACGTTGATTCTGCTTGAAGAAAATAATTGGGATGAATCCTCTGATCAACTCTTTGTTTATCATTTGGCGTTCGTGGTGAGGTTACGGCGAGGTGTTTGCCTCCGAGCAAGGCAGCGCAATAAAACACACGCAAGTAAACACAAAGGAAGACGGATTAAATTTATTCTGCGCTTTAATCGCATGCACAAGCCGCCCGGCCGTCATTAAGCTGTGAAATGAGTCGTTCTGTCAGCGCTCACCTGAGTGCTGCACATTCAACATGAATAATTAATAAACGCCGCTGCTGCTTTAATAACAAGCTTTATGTTTCTTGTTTTCCCTCCTCTGACACTCCGCTTGCTCCTCAGGAATACAGGCCTCCTCCTCCTCCTCCTCCTCCTCCTCCTCCTCCTGCTGCCACCAAATGAATGAGACGCGAGCCACCCAGGGGTGATCAGGCGGCCACAAGCCCTCGTCATCTGCCTCGCCATGCTGCCAGGCACACGGAGGGAGGAAGAGGAGGAGAGCCAGAGTTCTTTCTTCATCTTGCCTTCCGTGCCTGGCTGGGAACCCAGTCAGAGGTGAGAAGGAGCTGCAGGCAGGTCGCCATCCTGCCAGATGCCCCGAGGCTCCAGATAAACTTCCATACGTCCATATTTATTTAATGCGGCGAGGAGGTGAGAGAGGAAGAGCGGCAGACTGGCTTCGGCAAGAGGAGGGGGACGGTAAACTTTGCTACATATGGAGTGCTTCTTACAACTAATCAGCAGACTGTTGGACATTGCGGCCACAGGCGCCAGGTTGGCGAGCGTGGCGCCCAGGTCTTTGCTGCAGGCTGCACAGGTTGGCCTCCACTCTGCTGGGGAGCAGATGGCGAGCCAAAGCTTGTAGTCACACTTACCTTCCCACTAAATCCCAAATCCCTCCGTGGACGCTCCTCCAAGGCAGTTTCTTGGAGGCAGAAATGGGGGTTACAATCTGGACTCGCGCCGCGCTGCCAAAACACTCACAACACAGAAATGCAAATCAACTTATTTGAGTTGTATGCCCGCCAAGGCGACGCTTCTTTGCAAGTAATTAAGACACCTTGAAAAAGTGTTTGAATAAGATCAATAATTGCATGTAACAATGGCGAGAAGAAGAACAACACCACGACGCCCACGTGTGATGTCTTTTTTTTTTTTTTTTTCTGCTTCAACACAATGGCCGCCCCATCACCTCTCACGTTTTGGCCACCACTGAGGAGCAACGCTGGAGCTCGATGCTATCATGGAACGGGTTAGAAGGAACGTGCGCGCGCGCGCGCGCACACACGCCCATTTATACAGTTAGCTGGTTTAAGCAGCTCTGTTTGACTTGCAGATGCAGAGACACAATAACTCAGGTGAGGCTGTATAAACATGCTGAATGTGTTTAAAAGCCCAAATAACACATTTGACTCATTTTCGCTTGAAAGTTTATGAGCCCGACTTGGTGTGTTTGAGGGGAATTCAATTGGTTTATGCAGAGAAATAGACAAGAGTGGCTATTATTTACATCCGTAAACGGGTTGGAATGGCCCCTCATCTTTTTTTATTTTATTCACAACTGTTTTCGTCTCCTCAGCCATAGAACACCAAAGATGTTCTTCTCTTTGACATGTTTGCAGCAATATGTAAAAACATCTATGGTGGACATTTCCAAGTAAACGTTCCGAATTTCCAGCAACACCGACAGGCTTTCGCAGGACTCTGGGACCAGCCAGGCGAAACAAACGACCTCCCCACTACCGGACCAGATGTCCTTGCTGGGATGGGTTCAGATGGTCCCAGCGAGCAGTGAGGGAAAGGTCAGAGTCACACGGTGGGTTAAACTGGACCCATCACGCAAACTGGCACTGGCTGAAGCCGGCACAGGTCGGTGGGGATTATTTCAATTAGGTCTCACGCTGGTTTAATGCGGGATTACAACTGGGCTCAGAGCGTCAGGACACATCTGAACGGCGCGTACGGTCGGCCAGGCTGCTCTGCGGGATTACATGGCTGGAATATGACAAAGAGACATGTTGGGAAATCGGCACACCAAATCCTGCAAAGCAAACATCACTTCGTATTCATGCTCACTATTGTTGGTATCAAGAAAAAGAAAAGCAAAGATTGCCTAACCTACCTGGAGACAGTCTGAGTGTCTGGAACTCACACGTTTTACAATGAATTACTGTTATTATTTCATCAGATGTTGTTGTCATTCTCAAGGGTTTTTTTTTTTTTTTTTTTTTTGAGTGCTTATGTCATTTGACTTTAATTTTTTGAATTGAAACATATATGACACCTGGGAACAACTGGCTATGTTACAATAGTCTACCTGTCATCGGCAGGAAACTGAACATTGACAAAGGGCTTGTATTCCAGGTCAGGCTGCCATCTGTCCAGACAGCCCTTTCCTGCTCCTGCCCCTGCACATCAGTGCCCGATTGGCTGGAGCCGGACCAGGACGGGCGGGGCAACCCGCTGCTGACACACAAACAGAACAAATCTGCAACGGGCATCAAATTTAGACCTTTTGAGTGATTCTCCTGCTGGACTCTCATCTTTAACTTCTCACTTCTCCCTTTTGCCTTTAGCCATGCGTTCTACAGTGTAAAGAGTTTCATGTTAATTTGGTGGATGCTAAAGACAACAAAGGGTGTATGCACAAGGAGTGTATATTGTGTGCATCGTGAGCCGCGGCTATATTATGGTTGAAGTGATTATTTTCTGTGCCATGTCTATGCCACAACATGCTGGGAAGCACTGAGCTCGCCTGGAAAATGTGCAGCATAACAGAAAAAGATCAAGAAGAAGAAGAAGAGGCAGAGTAGGCACCCAACTGAATATCGTTCCGACAAGTGACGACGAGTGTTGTTTGTATGTATTTCTGCGTTGTCTATTAAAGTGCCCATTTTGTGTGACAGTTTATAATTACAGTGAAATCAATACTATTTCTCATCCATGTTTGATGTTTTGCATTGCAAGTTGGCATTATGTTTGCCACATTGTTAAAATATCTTTCATGCATCAGTTGCATGGTTAAGTGATAAAAATTAAAAAAATTGAAGCAAGCATGTTTAAGGTCTTAGTTGGAGAAGTGTTTGAGTGAGAGGGTTTTTTCTTTCCTCAAAGTGATATTATATGATTGTTTCCCATTTCTTCACAGTGAGAGAATGATAACAGGTACAAAGTAATCATTTAAATGGGTGGGAGGGGTAAAACTATATTTAAAAAACATTTTCAAATGGTGTTTATATCATGGCTATACTATCACTGATTCACTGTAGGCTATTTACTTCAGGTAGAATCTCGAAAATCATGTTTCCACCTCACTCAGGCTCTTTGCCAACTGCTCTCTGGGCCAAGGATACAAAAGAAGGTGCTACTGTACGTAACGGTCAACTGTAGCCCTGATGATTGTGTCATGTATGACACACACAAACTGCTCCGCCCCACCCCCATCCCCCTCATCTCTCCCACTGCAATAGTTCAGCTGTCTGGCCAACGGGACGCGGCGAGTGGCCAAGCCCGCCATGCCTGCCATCCCCCTCTCCCAGACGGCCTCCTGTTCAGCTGCGCGACTCGCCACGGGTTTCGGCCAGGTCAGATGTTAGACACGGGCGACAACATGTTCACTCCTCACCGCTGTTTACGCCTGGACGCCGCCGTCCCTCTGCCAGGTCTCCACCGCCCTGCTGACACGGAAGGTCTAGAGCACATGTTCTGGAAAAATAAAAGTTAATGAAGCGTTGATAATGAAACCTGCTGTCCATGTTCTGAAACAAAGTCGACTTGAAGATGCAAAGACAACGTATGCTATACACTGTTCATTGGACTAGCCATGTTTATACTCTTCAATTTGTACTTAGTGTATGGAATATTATGTATACAAATTGTGCATATTAACATTTTATACGGTATAATGTACAAATTGGTTGGACAGTATAATTTATCTTTGTTTCGTTACTTAGCCTATCACTGTCAACAACTGATATATTTTGCATAAATTGTACAAATATTACCATTGCATAATTAGACTACATTTATTACTTACCACATACCAACAAGCAATGTCTTAATCTTCTGTTTTCTTTCTTTTAATTTCTTTGATGGGGTTTAAATCTTTTTTTTCGACGATCTGTTTCACCGGAGATTTTATTCTAATTCTTTATCAATGCGGCTCTTTTATTTGTTTTTAATTTGTTGGTTGTGTCTATATTATAAATGAGTGTTGACTGTACATGTTAAGATTGCCACTGAGACGAATGTTCTCCAAGGGATGAATTATCTACCTATCTATTTCACGATTATATGGTGGGAAGAAGATCCATCTCATGATAAAACAAAATGAAGCTGTCTTTTTGCACAATAAAAGCTTTAACATTACACGAATCAAGTTTTTTAAAAATCAAGTTGCTGTAATTTTCCTTCCTTTTTTCCCAGTTTAATTTTGAATTTAGGCAAGACAAGGCAAGGCAGATTTATTAATATAAGCCTTTTAAAAGCAAAGTGAAGAAGTATTTACTTAAATCACTAAAATAATGTCCAGCACAAGAACATGATTTGGGAAAAAATTACTCTAGAAATGCTCTCAAAACCCTTAATCATAGGTACGGGGGTGAGGAAGCACAGCTTTAACCTGGATCTAAAAGTATTTACATTTGGGCCTAACTTCAATTCTGTTGGCAGCTTATTCCATTTCCGTAAAGCATAACAACTACATGCTGATGCACCATGTTTGCTGTGAAACAATCACAATTCTGACTCGTATCTTACTGAATGATGTGTGACAGGCGGAAATCATGAAAGTCAGAAATGAGAAGACATTTCTTCTTTTCTTTCTTTTCTCTTGCTACGCCACCCAATGTCAACTGATTACAATACAGTGTAAAGTGCAGGAAAACTATGCAGGCAGTGTCAACTGTGAATTAAAAAAAAAACAGCTGGCCACAATTGGTTTCCAGACTGCAGTTTGAACAACACCAGTCTATGACATAAGTCACACAGGTGCCCACTGAAATCTTCCCAAACACTTCTCCACTAACAGGAATCGGAAGCGTCTGAGGCAGCACAGCGCCACATTGCACTCTTGGCCCTCCAGGAGGGGTTGCGGACGTGGGAGCGGGGGCTTGTGTGAAACTATGCCGGCACTCTTCGCCTCCTCACATTCAACTCTCCCCCTTTTTTTTTTTTTTTTTTTTTGCACTTTGGCTCCCCCGGCGATGACGAAGACACAATGGCCATACTGAGCGCCGGCGATTAACACATAAAAGCGACACGGGGAATCTCGCTGCAAGATACTAGCGCACATGACAGGGCAAAGCATTCATGGCGTGCCAGCCACTTCAGCGGGAGCCCTGCTATCTGATTGGTGATCTTTTGTTTTGCCATTGCCCTCGATTCGGGGGAACGCGCCCAATCAGATTAGAGAGCGCAGCTTCACTTCAGGCTGCCAGAGATAAGTCAAAGCATCTCATCTCCCCTGCAGCAACGCTAATCATCTGCAAAAGGAAGTAGAATTCAACGTACATTCATCTGTGGCTCACTTTCATTGCACAAAGTTGTGCTCGCTCGCTCGACCACACGGTGCGTCGACGGGGCCCTGTGGGGGTGGGGGGGAATCGAAAAAAAAAAGTCACCTGGCTTATACTACACCACTTGACTATTCAGGACACTCTAGTGTTAAAAAGAAATCAGTGAAATATGTATTGAAAAGGTAATAATTGTAAAGAATGTGATTAACGTATTTCATGTGATTATTGCTCTTAGACATAATTAGATAGATACTTTATTCATCCACCAGGGAAATTCACAGTTTCAGCAGATTCCACAATGAAAACAATACGAGCCAAATCAGGCATACCAAATTACTAACAATGCAAAAATATGAAATATACTATCCATACGTCTTTTTTAAAATACAGAAATAAAATAAGTCTTAATTCCAGTTCGGTAAGAAAGTATGGAATAAGTGCATGCAATTAAGGTCTAATTGATTATGAAACAGCAATCGAACGTAAAATAACGTATACTGAACACTGCATAATCAAACAACACAGCTTGTATGTTGAAAGGTCATAGGTCAAGACTCAAAAGACCCATGTTGCCATATTCACATTTCTGCCTCTAATTAGGAATAATTCATCAAATGCAAAGACCTAGAAAGCTTTCATCATCCCACATTCTTTTTTAATGTTGCAGCCTTAAGATAAAATCATTCATATTCATATTTTCTTCAAAAATGTACACTCCTGAAACAAAGCATACATTGAATGTTTTTTTCCAGTTTTAACATTATGCTAACAAATCCTTCCTTCCATTTTCTATACTGCCTGTACTGATTCGTGTCGGGGAGAATTGGAGCGTATCCCAGCTGACATCGGGTGAGAGGCGGGGCCCACTCTGCACTGGCAGCCAGTCAATTACAGTGCCACTAATAAATACAAATACTCACTTGCATTTAGAAATGTTTTTGAAAACAATGGCATTTTTAAAAATAGAGGAGGGACAATGAAGACCGAAATACGTAGATAGTTCACAAATATGAATGTGTAACATTCAAATAATTTGAAATATTTAATGTACACAGTTCATTTTATTTGATCATTGAGATGTTTCTTTTACAAGAAACTTATTTGGGCAAGGCTCACCTTTCATTTTTTTATTTTTTTATTTTTTCCGCAAGGGTGATGATCCTAAACATCCTAAACCATTGTCCCACTCTAAAGAGTAATTTTATTTTATGAAATTTTATTTATACTTTAGTCAGTGTTATTTCAAACAATGTCATTAATTCCTATTTATTTATTTCCACGCTGCGTTATCAGTACTGCGTAGCCATGTTTGTTTGAATCACTGTTTGTATTCAAATTTAGAAACTGCAAATAAGAAAAACACAGATCGTGGCTGCACACACTAATTATTCCTTTTTCAGATTTTAGAAAAGCAGATCTACAGTGGATTATGACCTACTGTATGAATGCTGGATTTGAGTATTCCGATTTTGACTGAATAGTCACATGGCATATTTGTTGACAGATTTAAAAAAACCAACAAACAAAAAAAAACCTGTTAGATCAAATAAAAAATAAATTGTGTTTGTTTGCGTCAGAGCTGAAAACTGAGCGAGGCATTGAGAGACTGCGTTCAAACTGCAGGGAGCAGCAGTCGTCTTCCAAACAGGCCGAGCTGGAAACAGAATGGCAACACTCCCTATCAAGAGGAGGACGACTGAGGGAGGAAGGAGGGATGCTTGTGGTGGAGAGTATGTGACGTGTAATTCTAGACAATACATACCAACCAACGCTCGTCATCTACATCACTTTCAAATGTAGTTGATGATTGTTTTAGCACGGCTGGAATTTCTTTCTCTCTCTCTCTCTCTCTCTCTGTCTCTCATTCTCTCTTTCATACACTCAAACTCACTCACTCAAAAAAACCCAATTATTAATCAATTAGCAAGTTGCAAGAGGAAAATATGAAATCCTGAAATTCAAACAAATATTTTTGCTCCATAACTTAATGAATAAAACTAAGCATTCAAGATCAACAAGAGGTAGGTGCAAGTATATTTCCTCGCAAATATCGACACATCAAGCACACTATTATGACATGAGGAATATAGTTTTGCTTTTGATTGTATTGAACTTAATTTTGAACATACAGTACAAAAACAAAGAAATGAAAAATGGACATTATTGTTATTCCAGACTCAAACACTGTGCAATACCAGTCCAAAAAACAGTGGGAAGTCAAAGTTATTTCAATCTTGCCCCGTGGGTATTACCTCACATAAATTATTCAGAAATATGTGCAATCAGACATCCATACAGTACATAACACACTAATATATGTGCAAATTTAATTTTCCCCCAAATTGTAAAATATACAGCCTTATACATAATAACTTGCACATACTATATATCTACGACTCATGTCCCCCCCTCCCCCCCATATCCATATCCTGTCCGTAGCATGTATTTTTTTACATGTTTTGCACAGTAAAACAGTGAATGCAAGTGCTCCATGTTTTTATCGATATGCATGTTCCGTTTTAAATTACATGAATATTAAATGTGCAATATGTTCAGTTCTGTGTTGTCTTTTGAAGTGTTTTAGAACTGTACTGTATCACAGTGAGAGCTGTGGCTGATATTTTTGTCAACTCAATTTACATACACAATTACGCCATATTAAAAAAAAAAATCTGGAACAGCTCTCACAGTATGATGCAGTACAGTTGTGCCCCACTGTGCGACTCCTCAGAATGCAATTACTGCTTGCCGCATATACAGTATATATGCACAACAAAGAAATTAGGCACTTCATTTTGATTCATCCTACACTGGCTGTAGAAAGTAAAGATGAACTTTGTGGGAGTTTGGTGGCTGCTTGCTTTTTTAGCAAGAAAGGAAAACTCTCTCTCTCTCTCTCTCTCTCTCTCTCTCTCTCTTTCTCTCTGTCTGCCGCTCTCTTTCGCTCTCGCGTATTAAAAAAGTGCCACACATAGGTGACTTACTATCATCCTCAGAAGGCCAAGTCAGGATCGATCTGCACTGATAAAGTCAAATGACTGCACTATTCCTCTGAAGTTAGTTTTACTGAAAACACGGATTTCCAGTCCAGTCAAAATGTATTCTCTTCTTCTGTTTGAAGGGACTCAAACCCATTCCCTTAAAACCAAACCAAAAGCAAAGGTTATACTGAAATTGCATTTTCACATCCAGCCAAAGCTTTTCATATCACTTGATTATGTGATGCCACACCAGGTCTATTACTGGTAGGTATGGACAACTACATTCCAGACGGCTTTTATATTGTGAAAGGTAAGCAGGAAAGTGAAAGGGAAGAAGAGAAATAAACAAAGCAAGGAGTGACAAACGAAAGAAAGAAAGAAAGAAAGAAAGAAAGAAAGAAAGAAAGAATGAAAGAAAGAAAAAAGAAAGAAAGAGAAGACAAGGAAAAACGGAAATTACAAAGAAATCAATAGAAAACGTATAAATATAAAAATAAATAAATAAGTGAACGGAACCAAGGACAGGACGATACACGTGTTGTGCAGATTGCCACACTGTTTTACATTATGAGTTTGAATCTTGAACCGGGAATTTAAGAAAGAAAGGAAACCAAAGAAGGGAAGAAAGACATTAGAAGGGAAGTGAAGAAATGGAAGAAACAATAGTGAAAATAGCTATTGGTCTGTCATTGTGTGTAGTGTACATTTTTGTCAAAGGCAAAAGTAATAATTGAAATGGCATCATAATAATCTAAACACGCAATGCCCGTTTTCTTGAGGATTGTTTCCATCCCGTTAAGTCTTCCAAATTTAGCAGATCATGAAGGAGAATGATCAGCGATTCAATCTGAGTTTCCAAATCTCCTCGTGATTGTGTAACTAAAGCGGCTTTTGAAGGCGCAGAGCGCAAAGCTGTACATCAAGCGTGATGTGGGAAATGAACATTCAAGATGATTGAACGGTTTCCATTTCCAAGTGTTCACTGAGACTCCATAGCCACGGGCCACGTACCTGAAGAAGAGCGCTCATGGCTGTGTCGCCAGCTGCCACGAGAGCAAGACGCACTGCTAAATAAGTGCTGGCTGATAACAGAGCCAATGCACTGTCAAATGTGCTTTATAATGCTGACATTTATAGATCACTTTTTAGTGTCGGGCCGGCTTGGAAATAAAGGCGGCCATGATTCATGTCTCTGCTGTGTCAGTCTTACATTAATATTATGACCATATCCATCATGTTGGCCATCTATAATGAACAGATGCTGTAAAACACCATTTGGCGTGACAGGAGAGGCGGCGGTGGTGGCGGTGGGTTCCACTGATGCTGCGCAAACGGGAACAACAATGGAGGGAATCGTGGAGATAACAAAAAGTCAGACAACGTATCAAAAGTAGCAATGCGGTTTTGATGGGGGTCATATAACATCACTTACCTGGTGGGGAGGGAATGCTGAGACTATCGAAACATTGAACACATTTTCCAGATCGATTTTGGTGAATATGCCTCATGATTGATTTATGACTTCAATAACAAGCTGGAGAAATGAGCTCATACCTTTGACATCGCAAAGTGAGATTTGCTCTTTGTGCACCATACGCGCATGGACGCCGATAGATAACCTCAGGATTCACATGTCCGACATGGCAAAGATTCCCAGAAGGTAAACTGAGAGGAGGCAGTTCAAATCACACCTTACGCCAAAAATACTCCACAGCTTCACCCCGGGTGGACTATTTCCTGTCATCTGACATTGTAACAGGATATGTGTAATGTCTGCGAGTGGGAGTGATGTGTATGACCGCTCCCTGAGATGATGAGCACAATTGCTAATATTTTACAGATGACCGAGTTGATGGATCAGGGATGTCCAAAATTATTGTTCCAAGGGCCACGTACAGAAAAATCGATTGATGTAAGAACCACTTTTCATTTACTTAAGACGCTAAAACAAATCCACTGGTGTAGGTTAAGAAATGCCTCCATCCATCCATTTTCTGTACAGTTTATCCTGTTCAACGGCACCAGTCAGCTGAAGCATACAGCAGCTGGCTTTGGGCAAAAACCAACCTGGACTGGTCAGCCGCAGGACACATATACAGCAGAAACAGAGAACCATTTGCTCTCACATCCATGCCACCACTGAGTGGGAACTGAACCAGTGCTACCTGTCCAACGTCAGGTGAATGTACTGTACCACTGCACCATCAGTGATCAAAAATTCGCTAAGGACAAATATACAGTCCAGTATTGTAACAGCACGATGACGCAAAACGTCAAAGATTTTTCAAGACTTTGTATCCCAGTAGAACAGATCCACCCTGTATCGAGCAGCAGCAAAATCACAGTTCCACATTCACAATCAAAACAAGAGCGATCTGTACCAAAGAGAGTGGAACGCAAAGAAAGTGGAGAATACAATCGCAATTCATGCGATTTGCTGCTGTAACGGATTTATTTCCATGGTCATTATGAATAGATAATTTTGTTACTGTTTATAATATTCTGTAAAACCACCATACTGTACATACTGCTCTTCTTTTCCTTCTTTTTGCCGCTCAGTGTAATGTGTAAGCACTGTCGTACAACGCAGGGTAATGGGCCATGGCAGTCGTTCATTTTGGTATTTGACGCAAACGGCCCTGGGCCATAGTTTGGATACCCTTGAAACAGCACCACACACAGGTCGTGCTTAAGATGGCGCCGGCACGAGTAGCTACCATGATCATAACATCACCCTAGTATCCCGAGTGTTGTCATTTTAGTTTGTTTTTGGCGACCCTATGCCGCTTACTTACTCTAAAGAAGACTTGCTAAGCATTAGTCTACGCTAGGAGTCTACGCTAAGACATTTTTTCACCTACACACAGAAACCCACAAGGTTTTTCGGAGGAAATAGCTGGCGGGGAAGCTGCACTGTACGGAGCTTGGAAAATCCGCCGGAAGCGAGCTGGCGCGCTCGTCAAGCGTGTATTTTGAACCCCGCTCTGATCGATCCATCTTGCTAATCTACACTCACTGCTAAACAAGATGGATGAACTTCTTCTTCTCACAAGGACCAACAAAACCTTTGTATGTTCTGCCGCGCATTGCTTCACCGAAACCTGGCTCAGTAACTGCCACCCAGACACCACAGACAAGCAGCTATCAGGGAAATCAAAAGTGGTGGAATATGCTCCGATATCAATGAGGAATGGTGCACTGATGTCACGAAGCTCAACACACACTTCGGCCCGGACTTGGAGTCGCTGTTTCTAAACTGGAAGCCATTCTACTCGCCGTGTGAATTCTCCTCCTTCATACTTGCGGGAGTTTACATCCCGCCGCAAGCTAACGCGAACACGGTGCCATAAACCCTGGCTGACCTAGTAAACAAACTTGAACTAAAGCATCCGGAGTCACCCCTTATCATTTTGGGTGATTTTAATGGAGCACTACTTAACCCCTCCAACTCATAAAGTTCGCAGCCGACACCACAGTCATTCATTAAAGACAGCGACGAGTCTGCGGACTGTCAAGAAGTGGAGCAGTTGGTCCTCTGACTGAAGACGCTCATGACTGTAGAGATGATTGTGGAACTCAGGAAACTGCACAACGGTCCCATCACTTTACGGAAAAGTCTTTTGATACTTATATGGCATGTCTTTGTTGACCGCTTGTTATTGCAATACTAGCAGGGACGTGCGGTCATGGGAGGCAGGTGAGGCAGAGCCTCACCTCTGATTGCACATTGCATTGCGCAATCATCACAAACTCGGTTGATACATGCAACTGGCGCATGCTGCTTGCCGTATATCTGCATGTCACCAATATAATGTTTAGCCAAATGAATAAACTACCCTTTTTGGTTTATATATTTGGAAATCTGACACTAAAGGAGTCAGTGCCTCACCAACCATGAACCTCATTGCACGCCACTGAATACTAGTGTAGCCTATACTACCGGAGTCAAATTCTTTGTGTGTTCAACTTATTTGGCCAATAAAGATGATTCTGATTCTGATTCTGACAGATGATGGGAAGGTTTTACTCCCTCAACCTGCGCCGTGACTGCGGATCCTCCCCATCTTGCACTGCTTCTATGTCTCTGATGGTTTTATCACAAACAGGAGCTTCAAAGGGTGTCATTTTCAGATGTGTGTGTGTAAAGATATTGCACCAACACCTGCTCTGGGAAATTTACATTTGTGCCTTCTTTCGCTCTAATATAGTAAATAAGAAATAGTCATCCCGGCCGCGGGAACCGTCGAGGCTGGCACTGTGAGGTTGGAGCATAAGCCTCTCCCTTTAAAAAAAACATGTTCGATTCTCCATACTCCAATATTGACCATCAGTCTCTATTTGATGTATGCATGACTCCCACTCATCCCACAGCCCCCGCTCCCCCCCACCCCCATGCCGCCAGCGCCACACAAACCCAATGTTTGGGCTTAACTTGTTAGTTCTGCTGCCGGAGTAGCTGCTGATGCCCCGAGATATTAGCGCACGATGGACTGCTCGCTGATGGGTGACGAGTGCGTTGTGTGTTTACACAGGAAGGCTCGGTGTGTTTGCCATCACACGGAAATATTGTCACTGTACTCAATGAACTTTTTTTTCATCACGGGTCGAGCCAAGAAGACTATGGGTTAAAGAATGTCCAAGTATAACTGGAAACTTTGCTTCTTTTTGAAAAGTTTCATGCCCAGACGCCGATGGAGTCAATATGATCTCCAGGGCCTACCAATATTTTTCTAAGGGATTGATGGCAATTCAGTTAATATCAATCGATACACAGGATGACGGTACAGGCAAAGTTGGACAAACTACATGACCTTGAGAAAGCAAACAAGAAAGCAGCACTGTGGTTTGTCATTATATTAAGGCTCTTGTTTTGATTCTTTGGCTTTTACGCATGCCTACACTGAACCTATACATGAATGTGCATATAGTGCGTTTTTCACAAATGTGTTTTGTGTTTCGATCCCAACTGTAAAACTGAAGACCCAAAGTTTTTTGCAAAATACATGTGTCCTTTTCACTGAGAAAATCTGGCCCCCATTGCAAATGTCTTTCTATTTTATAGATAAATTGCATTTTTTTTCACCAAACCCCTTCTTCACATAAATTGAGCAGTAGTAGAATGGGTATCAAAATGTTAGTTTGTCATTATTTCCTATTCTAATTCTTTTTTTTTTTTCAATCACAGGGCACAAACAAGTATTCACACTGAAATTTACAGCTATGGACAAATTTGAGTCTTCAGTGGCCCTATCATGCATGTTTTTGGAATCCTTCACAAACATGATAAAATAAAATGAAGAGGCAATAGACTATCCGTATTGAAATCCTAGTGAAACATTTCTATGATGATACATTTCTATGAATTTCATTGACATAACGACCCTCTGAAGCAGACCAAAGCAATGATGTGGCCCTCAATAAAACTTAGTTTGACACTGCTGATTCAAATGAAGATAATGCTTTTGTTTTTTGTTTTTTTTTAGGATCCAAAACACATACCGTAGAGTATATTCTGGCTGTTTTAAGATAAAAACACAATAAAAACATAATTTCATAGTCAACTTGTTTGTGATTTAATCAAAGACGAGCCCTGCCTAAAAAGTTCCAAACAGCAAAAGCAGCAACTATATAACTCATGAAAAGTGGTCAGGAATCACATTTATGGTCATCATGTTCTCTTTTAAGTCCTCACAGACACGCAAGCCGGTCACCTGACGAGCATAAAGTTGTAAAAACGCTGCTATTATTAGCTTCGCAGACTTGTGGCCTGCAGATGACAGGAAGGGCGGCCTGCCATAAGGAATGCCTTTGTTGTTTTCATCTCGGGAGGAAATTGATTTCTCGTGATTTCTCATAAATGGCGCCCATGGGCACGGACGTTAGTGCCTCCAGGCTAAAAGGAGGACATGGTATGGAAATGTACAATGTCAGTTGAGGATCATGCCAAGGCAGCAATACCATGTGAGTAAGCGTACCATTTAGGACAGGAATGGTTGGTTATGCGAGGAATGAGGAGGAGCTGGCCCCCCACAAGCCGCTAGCACCAGACGGAGTTCAGCGGCTCTACAATCAGAGGCCGAAAATGAGAATGCTTTGAATGTATAACAGGAAATACAAATCCAAGCTGCTTTTCCTGAAGAACTTATAGGATCATTTTCTGATGGAGGAAGACAAAACCTGACTGGACTCAACCTTATCACCCCCTTTAATAAACAATCTTTATGTACCAATAAAATTGCTTACTGAGCTTGGGCTGTGGGGCAAGGCTGCTCACAGTGAAATTAAAAAAGTCCATTACCATGATAATAAAATGTGTCCACTCGGTAAAGAGACCATGTGGTCCATGAAAGGACTGCCCGTTCCGCCAGCTCCCGTTGATGTAGTAGGTTTGGCGGCGGTGCCTTGTTCTTGGACTTGCTATCAAATGGCACATGAATACTATAATCGGAGCAATTTTCCAAACATCTTCAACTTCCACCACACAGAAAGGGATCCAGGAGTGCGGCAACAAAACCGGGCCGTGTGTCAACTTCTGATTCCAAAACGTTAATGATGTAGATCAAAAGTGGCTACTGAGACGACGCACTTTTGTGTTCTCCAAGTTCGTTTCAAGCGCCGCCTTTGAGTACTGACTCAATGCCCGGAGAGGGTTTGATTAAACAGGTATGTGGGCTCATTTCAACATATTGAAGACACTAATTGCTACTGAATGTTGTGCGCTGTGAGGCGCTGGATGAGGATGTGGAGGAAACACTCATCAACTAGAGCAGAGCCACATTTTTCTATTTGAGTGCATCCAACAAACACAATCTAAGTTTCATGTTAAATGAACATCATTTGCCTTATTTTCATCATCAAATTCCATGGGGACGATTCAGAGGCCCACCAGGGTTCAAAGAGGCTGTGCAACATCTGCTGGACGCTCCAAGCTGGAATAATTCCAGTGTCATTTTTAAGAGTTAAGTGTAACTCGGTGAGAGGCATTGTGAAGCACGTGGCACGCACATCTCATCCTCACAGTCGCAATTCCGAGGTTTGAATCTCATGTCTGACCATGTCTGAGTGCAGTTTTCATGTTCTGCCCATATGTGTGGATTTTCTTTGGGGGTAAATTGCACCTATGTGTGAATATAAATGGTTCTTCGATCGCATGTGTGCACTGCGAATAGCTGCAAACACAAGTCCTGGTTATCCCACATCCCTCCGAAACTAGGGTAACTTGTCTCTCCTAGTCAGCTGGGATAGCATCCAGTACACCCGTAAACCTAAACAGAAGAAAATGGATGGGGTGTAAATGTTGCCATTTCAACTCTGACTTGATCCAAGCCCAAGATTACCTTTGGCACAGCAACATGTTTTGGATGAGGTGATGACAATCTTGTGTTGACCTCCTGAACAAGTGGTACATGAATAATTACACGGCAGGCTGACATGTGAACGCATGCTTGCGCAATTATTCATCGTTTGCAGCCATTTTGATGTAAATAAATGATAGGTGAGCTTCTCCCCTGACTCCCTGTGGCATTTGACTTTGGTTTGGGTCCTCCGTGCACGCTTCTCCTGCTGTGATGTGGACCGAGAACACTTTTGACACATCTCTTGAAACACATTTCTAATTTTTGCCCGAGGCGCTAGTGATGACGCGAGCTGACACTGAGGTCTGACAACATGACTTCTTTCCTCCTCTGGCCAAAGATGCTGCAAAGCTGAAGCCTTGCCCGCCTCCAGAGCAGAGAATTGGGGTATCTCGGGATTGAGTCGTTCCTCTCCCCTTATGGGACATCAGTTTGAATTAACACCGCCGTCGTCTGACTCTCAAGGCATGGCCCCTGATAGACGTGGTACTCACACACCAGGTGCTGGTGTCTGCACCGAGCTGCTTATGACACCTACCTGCTTTTCAGCCACGCCCTGTCAAGGGAGCCAGCTTTAATTAATGTGATGATCAAAGCAGGAAAAGCAAGTTTTGCCCCGAGGAAGCGATCCCAGTGAGCTGCGTCTTCAATCGCTAATTATTAGCATTAAGGTAGACGGTGCTTATGCATACATGACTACTTCAAAGATTTGATTGGGGTGCAGTCGGTAACAAGAGCGGAGCGCCTGGAGGATGCTGTGGTGACATCAAAACATCAGTGTGGATAAATCTGCTGGTGGAAAGCAGCCACCAGGTAACCTTCCTTTATCCGCTCTGACAGTGCCTCCTTGCTGTAAACACTAGTTGTGTGAATTGACATGAAGAGATGCAGGGGACAGAACACCATAAAAGAGAGGAACTTTTTTTTTTCTTCAAATCTTAATTTGCCGTTTAAAGTGACACCGGGCCTTGTTTGTTGTTTTGCCTGACGTGAACTCTGATGGAGACAGAACCTAAAAACCAAACAATACTTTCTGATAGATTACAATTTTTGCAAACTCAGACATTTAGTTTTCATGTCGCATTGATTTTATTTGTGATACATATTTCAGATAACCAAATCCAGATGTGATGATTTGATGCAAAGGATCAAACTCATCCAGCGCTATCGGCAATTGTGATCTCGTACAGGAAACATTTTAGTACTGCTTATAAACAAGATTTGGGCTTTTCCCAGTCACAAGATGAACTTAGGCATTTAAAGAGGACCACAAAACAACCTGATCTGTTAATTTGAACCACGTTTCAAGTGTCAAGCTGATTTCGTGTAGTCCTTCTAGTTGACGTCTTTTCACAATTTTAGTTGGCTTTTGATCACGACATTGCATTGTTTTGTCCCCCAATCTCACCACACTAGTGTCCTCATAGTTGGAGCCTTCTTGAGTTTTGCAAAGAGGACTAACAGGTCGCTATGAGCGTAACAAGATTTGTCAGGATGAAATGTCTGCTGAGGTACAGTCGCAAAAGGACAAAGTGGATCACCATGACCAATTTTTCCGAATCAGACAAGACTGAATTGGTGCTGTGTCGAAGTAAAAGCCGTGTAATGGTGAGTTAAATGAATCGTTGGGTGTTTGTTGTCGTGCTGCATGAGTTAAAACAGGCCCACGGCCGCCAGCATCGCTGGGTTTCCCCTCGTTGGTGTTCACCATGAATAGAGCGGAACAGAACAACGCCGAGACTGACACACAGGCCTCATTGAATCATGTGATGGGGGAAATTTCTGATAGTTTCCATCATTGGGAAGACAAAAGGCCTCAGTGTCTGCTGCTGTTCAGAAATGGCACGTATCTCCAGGCAAAGTCAAATATCCACAAAGAAACACTCTCCTGGTTTCAAACACTACTTACTGACCATCCTCAGCTGATCTTTGCTTACCTCTTATAATCAGCTGGACGCCATCTTCGGAGTTGTTACGTGACGCAACAACTGTGCTGGAAAGAGAAACATACATCAAGATGACAAGATGAAGATCAAATCAGGCTTTTTGAAGCCACACTTCATTCTTTTCACCAACTGCCTTACGTGAACATCTTTAAGGCCTATAAAAAGGATGAAGATGAGACATGACCTTTGTCCATTTTCCTCAAATTATCCAATTTGGCCTTTATAGGCCTGGGAGCTTTGAATTCCTCTTTTCTGCGAACAAGAGACGTGCTTGTTTGTGAAAGTGGCCGTTCTCCACAGAGATTGAGAGCAGATATTAATCATTGGTAGGACACACCGAGAGAAAAAAATATCACTTATGTGTCACAGTCTAATGAGTCAGTGTGACAAAACTGTGGAACACTATGGCTCTTTGTGTCACTTCCCATTCCCAGGAATGCTGCTCGTCTTATGACTCGAGGTGGGGTTGCGGAGGTGAACGACATCGGCAGTCGGCCTCACATTTGAATGCCGACACAGTGGCACCTTGTGTTCCTCTTCCACCCCCGCCGCCTCCCGTATGAAGCCTGGATTGTATTCACTGCCACAAAGAATACCTCCTTTTCTCTGTCCTCCTCAACAGCTGCCGCGTATGTAGAGGAGAAAATGGCTGTGTCTTGTGATGAATGGCACTTGACCCCTGGAACTTGCTCGAGCGGGGATGCATTTACATTAGCCAGATCTCACGCACACACTCGTTCACATCCGGGGAGAGCGGCTGACATGAGTACTCACTGCTGCTAAGGTGCCGCAAATGAAGATTAAATATTTGTTACCGGTACACATCCGCAATGGCAGGGGGGCTTCACCAAGTGCCCTTTTGTTACATGATAAATTTCTGCAACCAGCAGTTATAGCAGGATTAACAATTAGCTCAAGCTGTCAAACAGTCAGTCAAAGATGGCCGACTAATTGAGCCGCTGGTTGTCCATTGTGTCTACCGAGACGGAAACAGACGCTTGCAGATTCTTTCATCTCCTCTCAGGCCTATTACTGTGGTGAAGATGTGGATGCTATCAGCTGCTCAGTACTAAGCTAATTTCCATGAATATTCATACTGCAGTCAAATTTCCAAACTCAGCTTCATTGTGTATGTTTGGAAAACCCACAACACAGCAAGTAGTCCAGTGTGCTGCAAAAATTACATGCAGTACAATATTGATCAATTTACTCTATCAATACCAGGTCACGTGAGCTAGAGCCAATCCAAGCTTACTCTGCGTTTCTGGGAGGGGGACACCCTAACTCAGGGGTGTCAAACTCATTTTTGTCGTGGGCCACAATGTAGTTACGGTTTGCCTTGGAGGACCGTTAGGAATTTTGGGAAACCATATCAATGTTTAATCCCCTCTACGTATTACACATAGTCAGTCATAGAAAGTCAGAGCAAGCTGAAGAAAACCCAGGCAAGCATGTGCAGAACAGCCATACTTCCTACAGGAAGGCCAGAGCCGCAAGCCAAGAGTTCAAACCCAAAATTTCTGAACTGCAAGGCAGATGTGCTGACCACGATTCCTTTTTGCCTTTCAATCCATCATAAGTACTGTAAACTATGAGGGTTAGGGTTTTTTTTAGGCTGGTTTTGTTTTGTACTTTTTAGCCCCACTACACGCCTAATAAATCATCACACTCCTGGAAACAAAGTTCAAACGGAGTCAAGTTTGGGAGGAAAGAGAACAGAAGAACCTGTGACGACTTAAGAGCTTCCTCATTCATAGGCTTTTTATCCCCAGTGTTCATGGGAAGAACCCAGGCAGAACAGCTGTGACAGCATGCAATGGCTCCTCATAAAAGGTTTTGCCCAAAGGCAGGGTGCCCGCCAACTTGATGCCGAAGTGAATTGTTCCCCTGTTGAAAGGCAAGAAGGCCCAGGAGGAGCTGCGCTGTCGTCTGTGGGACACATCCAAATATTTGACAGCATTATGAAAACCCACGGCCTGCTTTGTTTTCGACCCTCTGCAGACCCATCATACTCCCGTCAACCCCCAAACTGGCCCATGTCATTGTTTGGGCCTCAAGAGTTCAAAGTGGTTCTTTGGGAGTGGCTCAGTGTGCACCGAAACCATGTAATGAAATTAGCTATTCCCACTAAACAGGTTTCAATCAAAGAGTACGAGCCGAGACCCCGTGACCACTGTTTATGAATCACCTCTTATTGCCGCTAGCCTGGCATTTTGTTTCCATTGCCATTGAGCCGTCATTCAGTCAGGTAGTCCCACCGAGAGCTGGTTGGGACCTGGCGGCTGAGATCTAATGGCTGAGACCGAGCCAAGTGTGACTTTAGACTGTTTGTCTTCTATCCAACAACTTGCTGGATAGAACTGTTACATGGTCCCCTCTAAAAAAAATTCAAATACGAAGTGACTGGTTGGGAAAATAACAAAAACAAAGGCACGAAAGCCCTAAATCAAGGCTGGCCAACCCGCAGCTCCCAAGCCACATGCGACTCTTTTCCTGCCTTCATGTGGCTCTTAAAGCCTTTTTCACTCTCAATTTAGCAGTGCGTCGTTGTCAACCCCATTCATTGTGTATGTGGTGAGGGGCGGGGACCACGGAATGGTGCGTTGCTGGGCGCCACTGTGTGGCTGGGACGTCTGCCATAAGGCAAATCACCTCAACGAGAAAAATATTCTACTCTGGAGTGGTGCCGTTGCAATGTCAGAAAGTGTTTCAAATATGCGCTGAAGGATTTACAGCTATTTTGGTGCACTTATTTACAGGTAACGGCATAAGGACAATGCCTTGATGAAGACGGTGCATTTGCCGCTTTGAATGAAAAATGACAAATAAATCATGTCTCTCCCTTCTTAAAATGAGCCGGACTGGGCTTTCTTTTGTAACAATGAAAGATACATTTTGTGGAGGTACTGCCAAGAGGAAGACGAAATTTATGTGCGCCCATATGTATGATATATGGCTCTTTGCAGTAACAGTAAAAAAAAACCCAAAAAAGTGGTTCTCAGCCTCTGGCTGGCTGCCTATCCCTACTCTAAATGGTTTAAGTCCAACTGTTTTTCTGGGGAAAGTTGGGAAAACTAAATTCATCACAACACATCACGACTCCTCCATCAAAATAGCAGACGAACAAAATAAGTGAACCTTAAACCAAATCAAAACTAAATCAGAGAGTCACTTTAAAAGGGGTGACACAATCGTGGAACATGTCACCACACAGCCCCAGGGTACACAGCCTGCAATTCAGTACATGGGGAGACTCCATATTTAAAACAAATTGGACTGAAAAAGCTTTCAAAAATCTTTAATTGAGGATGTCTTTTGGATTAAAGGTGGACACAAAAGGTGAACAAACAAGATGGGTCCAATTACCTGGCTTCAATCTTCAACCTGACAATTACCATGACCTGGATGACTGAGAATCTATAGACGAAAACCCACAAACATGCACCAACACACAAACTCAGAGTGCCAGCTGAGCATGTTAATTCCCTGAAGACATTCAACCAACTGAGGAAAAAAAAAAAGCACCTATCATCGCCATCCTCCTCTCCTCATAGAACCTCCAGGTGAATGTTCATGGTTCAATGTATGGCCGCTGCTGTTGGGGATGGGGGAAGGATGGTGCACATTCACACCTGAAAACCTTCTGTTTGTTTGAATACAGATTTGTGTCTGTCTTTGCCTCCAGGCTTGAGCGCACACACATACGCACACGGAGGCTGGTGGCTTTGAATCACTGGCAACCCGCTGCTAATTTATTTGTGCTGAGCATTATGGGAATTAATGTACCTGACATTCTGTGACAACAGTCAGCGCTTTGTGGGTCTTTTCACATTTCCACAATACGCACTCCTGCCGCACAGGCGTCCATCGCACCACCTTGCTGGGAGCGCGCGCACACACACACACACACACACACACACACACACACACACACACACACACACACACACACACACACACACACACACACACACACACACACTCAGTTGGCTCTGAACCTCTAGGTGCACAAGGCTGTTAGCGGCGCCTGATGATAGCAGCAAAACATTAACATAATAATTAGCGTCGTGTAATTGTTTCATTAAAACCAGTTGTTCCATTTCTCCTCTTGTTCTCCCGGAAGACGCAAGATGGAGTTTGGACGACAGCCAAAAGCAAGACTCGTTGCATGTTTGTGCCGGCTCAACATCGTTCAAAGCTTGTCTGCAAGCTGGATGAACCATCGCCCACTGTGGCGGAAGATGGGCCCAGCCACAGTGGCCCTGTGAGATGTGTGCATGTGTGTGTGCATGTGTGTTCTCTCTAAGTATGTGTACGTGTTTAGTGGTGGAACACCTATGTGGCAAATCTCAGTTGGAGCTAGAAGGACAAAACAGCTGATATCTGACTTGTCAGACAGAGATATAAATCCTTAAAAATGGCATAAAAAGCAAAGCATTGCACTCTAGCAGCCACATTTCCAAGACAATAAAGAAAAACCTGTGATGCAATTCAAATTTAAATACGACAGATGTACTTGCTAGTACCTCCCGCAATGATAAAAAAAAAAAAAAAATGGAAACGTAGAATGATAAAGTGGCTGATTGGTTCCAAAATCATCAACCTCCACTTGTGACCTTCAAATGTCTTGTGACTGCAGGGCTGGTTGAGGTAATTGTTTGTTGGTGTTGTTGTTGCTGTTGATGTTTTTAATCTTGCGGAACATCTGACTGCTTGTGTTGACACGCCCCTGATACAATGTCACATTTAGAAACGATTTTGATGACCTCGTGCCTGAACAAAGGGAGCTTTTACCTTCCAGCTAGAGTACACCACTGATCTGTTTACATGTTTTGACTGAGAAACCACACAAACCAACTGCGACCGAAACTTTCATGAACTGTGACGGTCACAGATCCTAGATCAGGGAGGATGGCGTTGGAAATGAACTACTATTGGCACTGTTGCTGCCATGGGATCTTCAACAGTCATCGATAATGTTCAATTGTTCCGTCATCCTTCCCTTTGTTGTGTAATCCTATACAGTCAAACCTCGGTTTTCGTCCTTAATCCGTTCCAGAAGGCTGTTGGAAAACCGAAATTGTTGGAAAACCGAAACCACGCTCTTTTTAAAATAAAAATGTTTATTGAACACATCTGCTCACAATGGAAAGCCACACGAGGAAGTGTCACTTCCTCGTCTACCCGAGGAAGCGTCACTTTCTCGTGTAAGGAAGGCGAGAGGAGTCAAATGGTGCATTCAAGTGCACTCAGTTTGTTCCAGAACCGAAATTATTTCGTTATCCGAGGCATAAAAAACTCAAAATCTTTATTAACTCGAAATCTCGACCAAATTGGTCGAGAACCGAGACGTTCGAAAACCAAGGTTTGACTGTCTTCTCTTTTTAACGCCACAGATTGTATGATGTGGCTGAATGGGACAGAAAAAAAAGTTGCAGACATTTTGCCACAAGAGGGGAAAAGTGGGGATATTCTCACTTTGCTTTTTAGCCAAAGGTAGATATGAAATGGCAAATAAAGTATTATTATAAAACACAATTCAGTGTAGTATACTGTATTGGTTAGGCTTAGCAGTAGCTGGCTAGGTCGACATCAAACATCAAATACGGAAAATTATTCATGCATGTTTATGTTTTGCTGTTAAAACTGTGATGTTGCGACTCCATTTGATCTAAAAATTGAATCGTACAGAAACCAATAGCTGACAGTCGGCCACGCATGAAAACAAGTAGTAGAACCCAGCATAATGAGTGACAGTTCAGTTGCTATTACTTAATGGCTGAGAAGCATGGTGCTTGACCTGCGTGAATTGCCGTAAAATAACTTCGGCTAGAATTTCCACTGGAAAATAAGATTGACTTGACTTGAACCGCTTAGACAGTTGTGATCGTTCTCCTGACCTGGTCTGCTTCATGCCTGAACCAAATTCAAAGTGTTGTGAACTCAATTCAGTGGAAGAAACACAGACAACAACAAAAATAAAATCATGTGACATAGATGCCCCTAATAGAAATGGTTGGATGCACAACAATCCACACTCAAAGTCCAATGCGAGCGCACGCGCACAGACACGCGCACACACAGACGACCTCACACTCCACCAGAACAAATGCACTTCCCTGACTTCCCCACCTTCTTCACCAGTGCATGTGTGTGTGTGTGTGTGTGTGTGTGTGTCTGTTTACATATGAGCGTGGGAGTCAGCTGGTGTCACCTAGTCCGATTGCACCAGTGTTAGAGGTTTGATGTTTCATGTTTTTTTATTATTATTATTTTTTTTACAAAGTTGAATGAGCATCTTCTGCAGATTATTATCAAAGCATTTATGTCCAAATAATCAAGATGAATGTTTGCCAAGATAATGGCCATCATTCTGCAGAGCGGTGAATCTCGAGGATGCGGCAAGGGCGGACGCATGCGAGGGGGTTACAGCACATATACGTTTCCATTTCCTCGAAGACAGATCTGTTGGCAGCCCAGGAATAAAGTGACAGTGTTTCTTATTGAATTTAGGAGGCAAAGTGCAATCTAAAACATTGATAAATAAATACAGGAAGTATGAATATTTTTGTTTGTTTGTTTGTCTGTGCCGCTTGTCAATTCAGCCCCGCCCCCCTCGCCTGACTGAGTCGTGCGCTGCAATTAAGTCTGAGAGCGGTGTCTATAAATCAACTTCCTGAACTGTATGTGAAGGAGATGAGCTTTTTGAAATTAGCACCATCCGCCGCTACCGCCTGTAATGTGAGGGCGTGCGGATGGTGGAGAGGGCTGGCATTCTGAAAATAATCAATATCAAACAAGTTTAAGAAAATCACGGTCATTCTTCAGCACGCCACAGGGGGGAGGAAGCTCTCTCTCTCTCTCTCTCTCTCTCTCTCGTTCAGAGCAAAAGGCAAAAGGGTGGCAGGTTTGATGCCATGAAGTGCATTCCTCCTCATCACCACCCTCCACAAGGCTGCGTTCTGTCCCTTTGCCCAACTTCCTAGAAGAGAAACAGTGATTAACACCACAGTCTAAGTACCGTAATATGGCCGCCACCGCGGCCGCCCTCTTTGTTGACGCATCCATGTTTCGTTTGCCATTCCTCGTGCGCATCCTGCGTCTTCTAAAGTGAACACTATGTTTGTCGGCGCAGTCCCTCTCAAGTGTGCCTGATAATGCTAATCCTGTTTACGCATCATTTCAAATATACCTAACGCCTCGCTCCACTTCAAGCCGCGTCTCCCTAGGAGAACCTCTGGCCCAGCGAACCGTCACACAAGAACAAAGAAGCCCTCTGTCACCCCCAACTCTCGTCCATATTCCAGTTCCTGCTGAATATGGAAAAGCACAGCAGAGTCAACGCAGAGAAATTACCAGAACTATCTGGGCCATTGACAGGCCTCCCCTGTGGTCAAATGGACCCCTCCTCCCCTTTCTGGTTTCTGTGGCCCACTGTAGATAACCAGCTGGGAGGAGGCGCTGCTCTGGAATTTGGATGAGTGTGACCGTGGTGTCGCACTCTGCCCTTAAATGGATTTTCTGTCTACTGGCTTCAAGAAGAGTTTTTATTGCTGAAAATTGACCACGACTTTGTGTCGAGGTCAACCCAGGAAACTTCACTTTGTTCTGTGCTCACATTAGACACTGTGACTGTGACTGCGAGCCATCAACAACTAAAACATGTAAAACAGGGCTGTCCACGCTTTTGCCTGAAATTTATTAAATATGCTAAAATGGATCCATCAAGGAATTATATATTGTTCACTTTTTTATTTGTTTCTGTTAAAGGCAATTCGGTATAATTTAGGACATTTTGGGGTCGAATCATAACCCATCCAGACACAACGAAAGTCTCCACATTAATGACTTGAAACAAGCACATTTTGTAATAAGCTGAAAAAGATAAAAAATCTCAAAGCAAGTTCCCTGAGGATCATGAATGTGATATGTTCATGAATTGTAGCAGAAAGGAAAGGAGGGACCATTTTTTTTGTTTCTGAAATGGAATCATCATTATTCACCATTATGAAGAGAGGTGTTGTTGCTACTTTTGTTGCAAATACTTTCTTTTGCGTATGCATGTTTCATGAATATCTTTTAGGCCATGCCAATTGTTATTTTTATTTATTTTTAAAATGGACCTGGGACTGTAGTTTGGACACCACTGGTCTAAAAGGAATGACTATAGTTGAAATGTTGATTGACATTTTTCCATGTGCTGGATAGTGCCGACCCGTTTAGCTGATGACGTTCTAAGTCCCCCTGACCCGCTGGCACCGAAGCCACCAATTTTTGGCATCGGCACGGTGTCATGGGAGCTCCTGATTTTGCCCCTCAAACCCATTGGCAGATGCTGCCTTTGCACCACGTGGCGGGCGGCCGGGGGGCGAGCCTGCTCTGACATGTCTTCGCCATCACGTTTTTCTGTTTCGGGGTGTCGAACCTGCAGCTGAGCTCACGTGTGATGGGGCAGGAAGAAAAGTACGTGCGTCACACGGCCAGAAATCATCTCTGAAATTAGGTTAAAAAAGGTTCATGGAAGGCAATATGTTCTCATCAATTATTTAGCTCTGTTTCATCGCCCACATTGGCTGATGAATGATTGATGTCGACATGTTGCAGCACAGAGCCTGCTTTTTATTTCAAATATAGCTTTCGTCATTTTAATGACAGGCTTCGCATGTTTTTATCACACATACCATATATGTTTATATGAGTTTCATATGCTCTGGAACATTACTGAAATGTTATGCCTGCACATTACAGGCTGTGTGCTATTAACCTCTGATCTGTTTTGACAGTTGATAGCAATGTCTGAAATGTAACTTTTGTCTACTAAAATAGATTTTTAGATCGTCCAATGTGTGTTAAATTGATGAAAATGATAGTATCCTTGAAACGGAATGTGTCTATGCCATAATCTGTGTAACAACTGTATTATTGGATGTTGGTAACAGTTGAGACTTGAAACAGTCCATAGAAGTGTCTGTGTTCCGAGAGAAACATTTGCCTGTAGGTTTTTGAAGGGTCATGGAGGAATCCGAGAGCATTCATTCATGTCAGACAGGCCACTTTATTTTGAAATGCTCTGCAGTTCCTAATTAGATACAGACAAATGTGAAGAGGATATTTTTGGTCCGGAACATGCTATGTGTGCATGGAAAATGAAGGGCATAAAAGTGTTAAGCTTTTGAATGTCAAATGTTTAACCAGCGAGCTAAAATTAATGCTAATATGTCCAATAAATAAATTGTATCATTTTGTGGCTTTGCTTCCTGAACCCTGGAAAGAGCGCCGGCCATCTGCGACTGTGTGTGTGCATGCTGCAGTCCAGCGTCCACTGGGGAGGCTCGGCTGCTGCCCCACTTTTTTCGCTCTCATGTCGGACCGGGACCATCTGACGAGGCTAACGACTAGCGTATCGTGTCTATATTTGGCTGCTGGCGGAGCAAGCCCTGCAGTTGTTTTCCAAAATACGTGGGGCAAGCGGTCATCATAAGAAAGGACTTTTTAATTAGGCCCATTGCAACCTGGGAACGACGTGTGGGTCCACTTGGCGGGAAGTTAAAGTGGGGTTATGGCCATCGTCTCTTCTCCTTTGGGGAATTGAAGCAGTGACAGTCTTCTGCAGTTCAGAGACTTTGAATCTTGCATCTCCGTAGGGGCGTAGCTTGTTAATACTTTTTTTTTTCTCCATGCATAGCATGAACAAACAATTAGAGTTTGGACTCCACACTTTCTTTTTTCTTTTTTTTTTTAGATGTCTCAGACTTAACCCAGACTTCTTTGCATTTGACTTGGACTTGTCTCGGACTCAGCCATTAAACTCGACCAAGTCTAACAATGTTTTTATTCCTGAAAATATTTTTCTCCTTCTTAATAAACCTGAAATAAAGTTTTTCAAATTGTTAAAATACCCATCTGATTGGTTCACCTGACCGCAAGGAATTGGGGACAGCAAACCATGCTGCAGCGATGCATTCATGTTCATTCATTAGCTTTGAGTTTGGTGATGCTTTTTAGCCCCCTCTCACTGCTCGTTCAGTTTTTTTTTTTGGTCCGGGGTAGCCAATCACCTCCTTGTAAGGTTAAAACATGGTTTAAAAAACCCGAAGGGTCCCATGACATTTAGAAGAGTGCTGAGCATAATGACATTTCTCTAATTTTGTGGTCAATAAAATCATATTCGTATTCACGTATACAGTGTCACATGTAAACTACAAACACTTATGATAATATAGATAAAATGCAGGATCCTCCATCAAGTACCGCACAGAAAATATGGTCATTAAGAAAGGGAAGAAATGTCAAGTGGTCATCAGGTGAAAACCGATAACCAAGACAAAATAACACATAACTGTTTGAAGAACAGGATGAAGGACTGAAAAAGCAGCTTGTCATTTATGTACCACAAATGTGCGTAAATACCATGAATAAGGCTGTTTGAATTAAGCAGTGATCATCTATAGGGGATTGCCATGAAAACTGAGCCCAATGGGTAACCTGTTTTTGTGTTATTTGTTGGCTACTACTACTTGTGACACCAAGACAACCCTAATCACAGCTGTTACCATTATCACCCATTTCACCATCAAATGCCGCCAATACTACCGCTATTGCCTAGCAGTCCATTGCCCTCAAACTGTGGAAAGCACTTTCTTTTAAGAGCTGTCTCTTCAGTGGACTAAAAAAAAAAAAAACAGTCAAGTCGAGGCAGGCATTCCAGTAATCTAGTTCTTAAATGCATGCATTTATTTATTTTATTTGTGTGATTTGTGTTTTTTTCGTGTATTGACTGGGGAAAAAAAATGTCTTCCTGTATTTCATATGTACGGTTATTCTGTAACTATGTGACTATGTAACTTTGTGCTCTTAAAAAAAAATGGACCTACCGATGTCCTACTATAATGGTGGTCCACTAGAAGTGATTTTCGTGATGTGCAAGAAAAAAAAAATCTATATTTCATGAAGGTGAGAGGATGTTTGTTTTGTGTGTGTGTGTGTGTGTGTGTGTGTAGCTGAATATTCATCTTTCACGAGGAAGGTGAGATGGGATTCGTTTGTGTGTAACCTCACATGAGCAAACAAGCGCGAACGCGACTGTTGCGTGGAAACCTGAAGTAAGCCAGTGGCTAGTGCCGCACAGCTCCCTAATCAAGTAAACTCAACATCAGAAAGAATAGGTAATTTGAGACACAAAAAGAATAAGTAATTTGGGAGGCACATACCCAAGTGGCCAAATTATTTATGCCTAATGGAAATGGGGTGTGTGCATTCATTTGCAATTAAGCCGCGTGCATTATTACCTGTCACTGGAAGAGGCCGCTAATGCAGCACAAAGCCTCACGGTGCGGCTGGTTACAGTCTGAGGTGAGAGAGCGGTTCCTGCTTCGGAAGTACTGTATAAAATGTTTATTTTTACTTCAGTCAACGTGCTCGGAGATATAACTTTCTAATCATGCTACTACCAGACCTATGTAACAGTATCTGACAGTATATGTTATTTCACAAACCCTGGAGCCGTATACGTGGTAGCAAATAGTTAACAAACCCTTCCGTCATTCGACCAAGGCGGAGCCGTTGAGAATGTCTGGCATCATAATTTTAGCATTCTTTCTGATCCATTATTTCAATGTGGCAAAGTGAGCTGTAAAGATCCGTCCCATTCTATCTGCTTGTGATGCAGAAATGATCATTTTCACCCACAGAAATCAGAGCCGCTACTTCAGTAGAAAGATTTTAAATCCAACTCGAGACCTCTTTGTATACTCTGGGTTTAGTTGAACTACATGTCGGCCATTTTAACTGTCGCTTCTTCTGTTTAACTCCCCCCTCCTTCCTGGTTTGGAGAGGGGACGAGATGACAATAACCCAATATAGGGTGTTACTGTCCGGATTTTGCGCTGACTGATCTGGACAAGATCAGCAGCGATAGATCTGGACTGGATCTGAGGTGGACCACCGAATCGGAAGCGCTGCCATAAAGATTTCTTCATTGACTAACCGTGCTGATTTTGAGGAGAGCTCATCTCTGCAAATTTTCATCTTATTCTATTGTACATTATGTTATTTTTACCAACATTGTAGAGAACCACATTGTATTAAATAAGATAAGATAAGAAAAACTTTATTAGTCGCGCAATGGAGAAATTCCCAATTCACACAAATGTGGTCCACTCTACATCCATTGCAGCCTGGTCATACTGGAAGGGAGAATAACCCATCTGCGGCTCCGTCTCAAGGTTTCTCATTTTTCCTCAAGATGTTTTCTTTTTTTTAAAATCAGATGTTGTTAATATTTGTTGTTAACTGTGGGCATGTGATACCCTTTGAGACTTTGCTGTGGTTCAGGGCGACATAAATAAATGGCTTGACCTGATTATTTTCGACGGGTTTTTTAATGATCTTTTGGAGAATATCTGGCAGGGCAGGACCAAACACAAGAGTTTTTGTCATGACTTGACACTCAGCCATTCCAAAATATTATGGCACCAACCATTTTGAAATGTTACACAGGTAACACGCAGACTGACATCACAGTTCCATAAATGCTTTCAGGACCTTTCAATTTTAAAAAGAAATAACACATTTTACCTGTGAAATTCTTCTCTGCAGAGACACATGCCTGGAGAACCCAAACGTACATAATGAGTTCAGAGCTTCTTCAGCACGGCGTCGCGTCTGCTGATTGGCTCACACGTGCCCAGAGGAGGCTCCCTTAAGAGCAGAACTCCTGTTAAGTATGAGATTCCTAAGAGGCAAAGTGTTGGAAGGACCCTGCTTTCTTTAAATATACCAGACCATCTGGGGAATATAATGGCTTCTCTATATAATTAAGAATACGACGTTAGAGGGTTTGTGTGTCTTTGTGCCGCACCTTAATGGCTGCAGTGGCGGCGGCATGCAGCACAGTGCGGGGAAAGCAAGGGGTGTCTTCATTTAGATATGCTCAATAATTTACATTTAAAAGTATTTCTTAACACCTGTTGACAGCTTCTTTTACTGGCCATGGTTGGTAGCCGAACACGGCAAAGGTCAAAGGCCACATTTTTAAAAACTGTTTCGTTTAACCCTGTGGGTTGTTTACTCGCCACCTGTGTCCACCTTGCGTCTTCTTTTTAATCATTTTGTGTTTGTTATTTAAAATGTTTGCCTGATTTTCTAATTTTCAATACAGTCAAACCTCGGTTCTCGACCAATTGGGGTTTCGACCAAAAATTTTGAGTTTTTTATGCCTCGGATGACGAACAAATTTCGGTTATCGAACAAACTGAGCCCACTTGAATGCACCATTTGACTCCTCTCGCCTTCCTTACACGAGGAAGTGACGCTTCCTCGGGTAGACGAGGAAGTGAGGCTTCCTCGTGTTGCTTTCCATTGTGAGCAGACCTGTTCAGTAAACACTTTTATTTTAAAAAGAGCGTGGTTTCGGTTTACGAATAATTTCGGTTTTCGAACAGCCTTCTGGAACGGATTATGGACGAAAACCGAGGTTTGATTGTATAACAATAATATCGTGTTTATAGCAAAATGTCCCATTTGGCTCTGTTGTAGCTACTTTACCATCGATAAAATGACAAAAATCCAACAATACTCAAAGGTGAAGTGAAAAAGTTCCTCCGTAAACAAGCTCATACTGTTGCGAAAACTGCTTCTTGGTTTTATGGCAACTTGTCACACAGTTTGCTTGAGCTTCAGGGATCCATCGCCAGGAATCGAGCGCTAATTATACAAATGAGCTTGATTAGATAAGCTTACCTTTCTCGCTCTTATCTCCCCTTTGAGATAGAGGTAGAAGTAGGACATTCGGGATGGCTTTGGCGATTGGCGTGCCTGCTGCATCAATCTCCAGTAATAGAGCTCTTTGACACAGAGGCCCATTCTCATCCATCATCGCTCACTTAACGTACACCAGTGAGGTATCATTGTTCTGATGGCCCTTCTTAATGGGCCATCGTTGAGGGAGGTCCTGGGGGGTGGTTTTTGGGCAATTAAGCAAACAGTGTGTTCAACAGACTCTAATTGAGACAACAAGAGTGCAGCGCTGTAATGAACTGAGGCTCCCTGAACTAGTGTCATGATTAGCCATTGTGTTTTAGTAGCAAACGCACAGATGCGCAAAAACGTCGTGGGATGCAGAGCTAACAATGACTTAAATGGATTTTGGACTTCTGCTGTCATATAGATCTCTTTAAATACTAGTCTGGTAACAGCAGTAGAAATTGTTGTTTTATTTTATATGTGGATGTGTGTGAAAAGAGAAATACGATCCCCCGCCAGTCGTAAACATTAAGGCAGTAATACTCATTTACTATCGACAACATTTGCTGATAAATGTCAGTCCGGTGGACAAAATGCACACTCTTAAAGTGCCAGTATAATTTTATCGGTTTTTCTGCTCAAAAGTTCTGGCACTGAAAATTGTTCAAGTTAACTACGAGATTAGTCTTTACAGTTAGTACGGCTTCCGTGAATAATCCAGCGTATTAGCAACTCTATTGAGAAAGATTTATTTGAGCAAAAAATAAGGTCAAGTGGATCGGGCTCTGTGATGTTACAGAATCCTGCATGCCGTCTTGTGTCCTAATTAGGGAGGAGTCACCTGAGAGGAGGGGGACATCTTTTGTGGCACAGCAACCTTCACATTGGAATTTTCTCAAATCATAAAAAAAAAAAAAAAGTGGGTCAGAGAAGACATCTACAGAAGTTCCAGATTTGTGTATTGGCTCTGTCTGGCTGAACATCGTTTTTTTTTTTATTCCACTACCAAGTCCCTCATGACAATTACTCATTAAAAATATTTAACAACATTTTAATTGAAGAATTAATTACCTTCGGCAGGACAAATTTCATCTGGGGACCCATCGCCCGTGCCGCTGACGTGTCAGAGTGGGCGGCGGTTTTGGCGAGGAAGATTACATCAGCAGTGCGGCCCGTCGTGAGTAACCGGCGAGACTCGTGATAATTCATGAGTAACCGCCCTCGTGTGTGCCGCGCTACGATGTGAGCTGCGGCTCACACCATGGCGTCCAAAACAAATGCCATTGGTGGCGTCTGCATTATTTAGAGCGTTTGACTGAGTAACAACAACAACAACAGAGACGGGAGGGAAAAATACTTAATTGCAATCCCCCAAACGGCAGAAGAGTTTTGAACCAACAGACCCTCCTCCCCCAACATCCCCAAATCCTAACCTGCTTTCCCTTTTACCTGCTGAAAATACAAGAATCCATATTATATTTTCTGCATATTTATGTCTATAGCTGGTTTGCACCTCCCTCCTTTGTCTGTCTCCTGTTTAGCCTGTGCATTTGATTAGTTAATCACCCCCCCCCCCTCCTCCCGCCACCACCACTACCACCTACCCCCTCCTTCCCACAGCCTCCCCCTCTTGGTCCTCAGGTGGAGGCAGAGAGCTCGGGCTTCTCATCCAGCCAAGCTGTTCTGTTGGAAGAGAAAGGAGGCAGCTGTGTTTACAGCCTGGGTCCTGGCGTACATTTAGCGGAATCTATTATTCATATCGCTCAGTATCAGAGCGAGATCTCCCGCCACCTGTCTTGCTGACAAGCTCGCCCCCTTTTGTGGCGCTTTCTGTTCTGAGCAAATTATGCTCGTCTTGATGAATTGACTTTTTATGAGTGCTTCCGTAGTGCCTGGGCATTCTTGTGCTCAGCCAGGGGCCATCAAGGGTCCGGGGGGATTGTTTTAGTCGGTGGGCAAACATTTGGAGGAGAAATGGTGATTTTTCTTTTTTTTCTTCATGTTCCCGTCCTTGCTGTTTTCCAAGTCTGTTGCCATGCTTTACACCTCTCAGTACTTTGTGCTTCGAAGAAGAGGTGGCAGCAAGTAGTTTAGCTCCCTTGGCTGCTACCTGATGAAGCATCTTCCTCCTCTTTTAATGAAGAGGGAGGTGCACTCCCTTCATCAGATCTGGGGAGTTGAGAGAACATGATTCATAATTTATAAAGGTACCTGCTTTCATCTAGACTCGTTTGCATAAAACTAATTCCTCTGTAAATGCTATTCATTACAATATATTCTCTTTCAATGTTGGTGCTTAAATTATGATGCCTGGGCAAGCTAGTGCCGCTCTGGGACTGGTTTGTATGCGGGGGAAGAGAGGTAATGATGAGTTGTTAGAGGCGGAGTCAGAGGCAGAGCTGATGACAACCAAGGAGCTTGTTGAGCAGCTACACATTTGCGAACCGACAAACTGCTACAAAGTGCATCCGAGACGAGACAGGTGCATAAATAACTTCAACAAATGCTTCTCTTGGGAACGATCCTACAATTAAAACTTTATTCCCTTGCTCAACTGTCATTCAAAAGGGGATTTGGCGTGAGCACTGATGATGAAAGTGCATTGCCATTTGACCTCAAATAACTAATGCACAACAACACCTATACCAGGGAAACCAAGTTTGCTAAAGAGAACTGAAACCGGAGTGTGCATCTAATGAAATCTGTCCTTTTTTCGTTATATAACAGCATAACGTAGCATGAAAAACCAAACAAGTCTTATTAGAAGAGATCATAATCATAGGCAGACATACCACACAGTCAACTTAGGTTGGATTTACACTGCGTGGTAATGGGGAGACAAACACTTCCAAATATTTCCTCTTGGGATATTCATCCTGGCAGTGCAGGTAAAGAACGCTTGGAATCTGCAGGTACTATCCTCAAATCGGCATCAGGACTCTTCCAAATGTGGATACAAATCAAATATCTGCCAAAGGGAACTTCATGTAACATTGCATATTTCTATTTTGTATTTGTTAATAATTACTTTTCTGATGTCACTGCCTGGTTTTTACGTTTGTCGGGTGATACTTGCAATTTCAATGTAAACACAGCATATCGCATACATAGGATATGTCACTTAATGGATACATTGAAAGAGACCGGATAAAGGCATAAAATCAGAATGGGGCCCTTGGAACTGCAGTGAAAATTCAGCCTTGGGCCTCCTTAGGCAACTGTTTTCCCTGTTCTGCCTGTCCTGAAATTCAGATTTCAATCCTTCAGTCTAAGTGCCCCAGTGAGGCTGTGAATGGGGCGAGGTGCAGAGAAATAAATTAAGGTCCAAGGAATGGTAATCCTCGTTGAATATTTGGGACTGATTGATACAAATAACATTGTCCTCGCCATCTGTCCAAAGAGGGACCTTTCCAGTCAGCGGTGAGCGGCAACGGCAGAATAATTAATGAATGGCCTCCTTTGTGTCGGCAATAAAAAAGAGACAAATTATGTTATAATGCAACTGCTGCTCATTTGTCACAGCCAAATAAAATGTCAAATAAAAGTGAGGCGGGGGCACAGTGTTTGCACAGTGGTGTGCACGCTACCTGCTCCCTCGAGTGACGCCGGGTTTCGAAGTAAACAAGCGGTAGACAGGAGCCCGCGTAAACCCAAAATGAAGAAGAGAGCTTACAACACATTTGACAAATGCACATATTGCAATCCAAATGAGTTAGACTCTCGACCACAGAAAAGCATGACCTTTGCGGACATGAAAACGCACACATAATGACCAAGCTGGGGGACACTCGTGAGGATGAAACATTGGTTATCTATAAACAATTTAAATAGATCGCATCCCAGGTAAAAGTTTTAGCTCTGGAGACCAGTGAACATAAACATACTAGCAACGCACAATCTGCCTTCACAACTCATGGACATTGGACAAACTTGAGTCTGAGCTTGCTTTCATCATGGACCAAATTTGAGCCATCTCATTTGAGGTGAAGCCAAATTCTGATGTGAGCTTCCTATGGCATCCATCGGCCTCCTGCTTTATCATGTTTGAAAAGATGAGGTGATCTGACATGTAAGTTTGTTAAATTATGTGTCAAAGCATCGAGATCGTCAGAAAGGTAAGGATGAAGAAAAGGCCTTCGAAACATGCCTGCATGACGACTTGAATGTTCTGCGACATCAATCCGCAACCAATTTATCAGGCGGAGATGATTGGAACAGGGCCTGTAAAAACGTGGAAATACTTCTGCACTGCATTATAATTACACAAAATCTGTGAACTGATAACTACCTGACGCGTTCTTTAACCATATAGTCCATTATCAAAGGATGGAACAAAAATTTGCAGGTGTTCCCCTACTTCACTCGTTAATGTGGCACTGGCTCTTTAAAAATTGAACTCTTGCCTTTGACTCTCCCCCTTTTCCTAGATGTCCATGGGGAGGTAAGCATCTGTAGAGCTGGATAAACTTTTGTTTGCTGTAAGTTTAAGTATTTTAATACGTCGTTGTGCCTTATAATTTATGTCGGGGTACGCTGTATCAATATAATTGACGAGGAGAACATCATTGTTTGCTGTGTGCAGGCTTTGTGCAGGCTTTGTGATTGAGATGATTAAACGCAACCAATGCAAGAAATTCTGCTGTGCGTCTTCAATAGTCATATAAACATCGCAGTCGGACACCACCGGTTACATGATGTTGATGGTGCGGGTGCTTTGAAGGAATGCACATTCCACCCATGTCGGCGGGGGCCCACATTCTTTTCACTGGCAAAGGGAGGAGATGGTTTGTGCAATCAGCACCATTCTGTACATATTAAACAGCACAGGTTCATTTTAATTAGAGTGCAATTTGATCACTGCCATTTCCCGTGGGTGATGGTGATGATGTTAATAATACAGGCCCTACCATAGCAAGTAGCAAACACGGGGAGCCGTCAGGAGAGGCAGAAACTGTCTCTCGTGTCGGGAAGTGGAGGGATCTTCATTGTCAGACAAGCGCACGGATACCTCCTCCACCTCACGCCTCTTAATGAAGGTGCACGTTATTACTCAGTGGATTTATTGACTGTATATTAATAACAAAGCTTTACACAGATGAAGCTTTCAGTGACCTTGAATAGAAGACTGATGGGAGGAGGATATAATAAGTCACATGCTGAGTGTGAGCAAGCGTTCACGTTACTTGCAAAGTGTGAAAATGATGGCTGTGAGGATGATGTTTTCATATGAGGTTTGTCACACTTCTGTTTTGAGCAAGCGGGGTCTACACATACCGATTTTTAACATATTGACCGATACATTTGGGGACTGAGAAAATAACAAATATATTTTAGATTATCAAATGAAATGGTGGAGGGGCTACAGCATCCCCTCGCCTCGGTGTAGTGCCCTGCCTGTTTGGGGGTTCATGTGATAACACCAATAGAAAAGGTGGTTGCCATGGCCCCAATTAGTATCAAGACATAAATCGCAATTATGTGATATAAACACACCAGCATCAAGCCTGCGGGAAGGTCATTAAATAGTCAAGCAAGTAAGGGAATGAGTAAATAATTCAACAAATTGATGAATTAAAAAAAGTGCAAAGTACGGTGGTTGAGCAGAAGGATAGGGTTAAGTAGCCAGGGGCAGTGGAGGAGGGGCATCGTGGATGTACCTATGGTAAACTGAGGGCAATTTTTGCTCTTGGAACATTTAACGTCTGTACAATCTTGAACCTTGGCACCAGTTTAGGCATCTGGTGCTGGCCTCCCTCTGCCAGGCTGCCGTGCTCACACAAACATCTGTTTCCTCACACGCACACACACACACACACACACACACACACACACACACACACACACACACACACACACACACACACATTTGTGCATGTGTGTGTTGGGGGGCATGTTTGCAGTGGGGTTATTTAGGGGACATTCAAAATTGGACAGCACCATATTTCGCCATTCTGTCTGGGTTCATACAAGCACCTTTATGCATCCTGTCGAGCTATTTTCCTTTGCTCCAATCAACTTGCAGGGAGTCATTATACTATCCATATATATCCACCTGTGATAAAGATTGGCATTTATTTTCTTCAAGCCCTCCTTAAGGTGCGCTTAACTCAGTTTGTCAAGAAATGTGCAACAATTACTTCCCCTGTGGTCCTAAAATCTGGTCAGGTTGTAGTTGCAGGCTAAATATTCAAAACAGGGGATTAAAGCATCTCTTGTTGATATATTGCATTGCAGAAGGGCTGAGTGCCAGCCCTTGTATTTGCTCTAAACCTTGTATTTCGGAGCTCCAGGTTGTTTTGCCTCCATTAGGCTCCACGGTGCTGGTTCTCCCCCCTTGTGTGTTGCTGACAGTCCACTTGGTCCAGCCTGGGGCTATTAGCAACGTTAAAATAACACCTTTTATAAACACCAGCCCATAAACACGTCTAATGATGAAAGCCCCCCCTCCTCATGGACAATAAGGACCCCTACGAGCCACTCAAACATCTGCTTGCGACACATAATTTGGGTTTTGGGAAGTGGCGTAAATCAGCTGTTTACTCTCAATGTGAGGTGTGGCACCACCTTAACGGCGCACTCCCCCTCACAACTTCCTCCCCTGTGTTAGCCATGCGGCCGAGCGATCAGGACGTAAAAGACGGCTGTTCACATCTGCTGTGGTCGGGGAACTCAGTGCGCAGATAATGTGTCATGGCGTGCACTTGCTGGCATCATCCTGGTATCGCAATGAAGTGTGGGCAGATCACAAAGAGGGTCTCCGGGTGCCATGTTGAATCCACGCATGGGCAGTGTTGGTAAACGGAAAGGCACTCTTTGTTCCTGGCGCCTGCCTTCCATCTGCCCAACTCTGTGAATGGCCATTAGGTGTGTCGGCACGACCCGTGTGTGGCTGGAGATACACACTGAACAAGTTTATTTTTTCTTCAGTTTATCTCCATGCGCTCATGGCTATCCATTTGCTTGCTCTAACGCCTTGCGGAGTCCTCCACACAAACAATCACTTCTCTTCTATAATGTGAGTAAATGTAGCTACATCAATATAGCTGCTTGATGCAGGACAGAAGTAGGATTATCACCAAAGCCAGATGCTAAGCCACTGAAACTGCACAAAATCAGGTCCGTGTTGCACATTTTTAGCCTGGGAACTATCACGTCCTCTATGAACAGGAAGTATAGATGACTCAGTCCCATCTGACTGTTAACAGGCATCCATTTTCTACACTGCTTATCTTCATTAGTGCTGCAGGTAAACGACAGTCTGTATGGACCGACTGGGAAAGAGGCCTCGTACACCGTGGACTGCTCACCAGCCAATCACCAGGCACATATAGACAACAAGAAGTGTCATTCACACCTAAGGGTAATTTAGAGTCTTCAATACAACCGACTGGGAAAGAGGCCTCGTACACCGTGGACTGCTCACCAGCCAATCACCAGGCACATATAGACAACAAGAAGTGTCATTCACACCTAAGGGTAATTTAGAGTCTTCAATAAAACCGACATGCATGTGTCTGGATTGTGGGAGGAAGTCGCAAGGAAAACACAACCACAAGGAAAACACAACCACAAGGAAAACACCACACAGGAAGGCACGAGCCCTGATTCAAACTACCAACCTCAGACCTGTTGAGGCGGGTGTGCAAACCCGTCAGTCACTATGCTGCTCGAATGCTTCAACACTTCATTCATCCATGTTGCCATTTTACCATATTATTTTAGGAGAAAATGTGCTTTCTCTCACGTTGGCAGCGGCAGCCCACACCGTCAGCAGGAAACAACTCAGATAATCAGACAGCAAGTGCTCAATGATGGACTGTGCTCGTTTTTCACCTGCATCCACCACATAACGACTTCATCACGTTTCAGAGGCAACAAGATGAAGGATCAGCCCCTTTGGCCCATCCACCTGGAGATAAATTGACTCACAATTCCCCTTAAGGAGTGCTGATTCTCTCAGGAAGTAGACAGTTAACCACATTACCTAACGTGATGTGATGGATGCTGTGCCTTTCTGCGGGGTCAAAGGTCAGTCAACCAAGCAACCCCCCCACAGCCCCACAAAGACCAAGACAGATGAGGTCGAGGCTGGTCGCCATGTTAGCTCAGCCTTACTCCAGCAAGTAATCTGACACCTGATTGGATGTTACCAGAAAAGGAACCATGTTATAATGGCTCTCTTGAACCCAGCAATGATGCTCATTTGGGTGGAAGTGAATCCAAATGAACCCTTTAAAAATCCATTCATCGTTGAATTTAGGGGTCTGTAGACTCTCTACCTGTATCTAATTTGAGGATGCAAGAATTTAATCCCAGAGTTGCTGTTGATTATGAAGGATGGTCCGCAGCAGTGATGTTCAAATTACAGCCTAGGGGCCATTTTTCTTGCCTACTGTCTTTTTTTTTTTTTTTGCCACCGGCAGTGTATACAGAAATGTACAATTGATGTAGATGCTACACTGACAGTTTGGTTAAAGCATATTAAATAAACTAAAGGTGAAGAATGTCAAAGTCTCACCGACATTGAAAATAAGAATCTGTTCTGAGTGTCTTTGCCTGTATAAAGGTTAAATACTAAACAACTGACAACAGAAATACATGTTCTCCCACAGAGTGTCAATGGTACATTCAATGGTACATTCAGTTTGTTTTTCATTAAGTCTACATGCATAACATTTGTAACACAGGCTATGTGAGAATAGAGAGCCACAGCACAGAAAAAAAAGAGCCCTTAATCTGCCACTAATCAAAGCAGACAGTCACCTACAGCAAGGTGCGGCTCCACGCTGGGAAGCGGTAAGCAGACAGCTCAGATCAGCGCACCAATCTGCCAAGTTATTAATATTCATCAGTCTGAGTAAGTTGGAGGGCGGCCCAGTGATCAGTATGCACTTGACGCTAGAGCTAAGTGACTCGCCGGGCGAGCGCGCATATCAAGGTAATGCCTCGCAATAACCTGCGGCCGTCTATTTGAAGCAGGTGAATAGGAAGCGGCTTTATGTTACAATTAATTACTGTCGCCAAAGATGATTCCATGTTCCCTCCTGCTTGTTCTCCTCTTGTCTTGCATCCATCCTCTCACCCCCATCAGGCTTGGCCAGGGTGGCAGACCCGCCTGTGATGCATGCTGGTCTTCGATCTGTGAGCGATGGTCAGCAACTTCCCAACTTGTTCGAGGTTCTTATCTTGTTGCTGCTGCTGCCACACAGGATTACTTTAGCAGGGACAGATGCAGTTGGATAGAGTTGCTTCACCTCCCAGTCAACTAAGCAAGCAGCAATCAGATAGCAGCTAATGCTTTTTCTTCTTTTCTGTGTAGCAGCTCCGTTTGGTGCTACTAATCAGAGAAGAGCAAAGAACTGCAGCTGACAAATGGGAGAAAAGCAACAGCAAACAACCTGCAGGAAGTTTTGTCACTGTGGCGATGGGAGAGGGGGAGCGGTGTAGTAAATGGGTTGATGGTGGGGGTGGAGCTCATGTTCCTGGCTCAGCAGCATTGAGGGTCCAAGTTGTGAGAAATGACGGGTTGATTTATCACGGGGGAAACTGAGCCACAAAGTACAATTTTCTACATGGACCACAAACAATAATTCATAATGATGTGGCCTCCTGATAGCAGCAGATCTTCTTGATGTGTCAGGAGAGGGAGGCAGTGAAAATGAACATCAGGTAACACTTTCCAAAGCCATTACAAAGTGTGCTGATGGAAGAGTTGGGAAGGAAAGTTTCTGATAAAAGAAGACAAACGTGACTCACTGGGAAGGACGACACACAAAGGTGATGTTACCAAAGCTGGCCTCATACACTCCACTGATCATCAAGTGGCGCAAGGAATGTGTCTCTTGACCTCTGACAATATGCCACTCTCAGCGTCTCACTTTCCACTCAATTGAAGACCACACATAAACAAACAAATAACTCCTCGCACATAAAACCATTTGAAATGTGGACTCGTCAGACCACAGCACACTTTTTCACTTTCTGTCAATTCATCTCAGATAAGATTATATTAAGTATATTAAGTTGAAAATGATTTGCAAATCATTTTACTCTCATTTCATCTATGTTTTACGCCACATCCTAACTTTAGTGGAATTGGGCTATGTACTGTAGTTACAAGAGCCTACGCACAGTTCACCCGCAATCAACCAATCGGGTGGGTGTGCAGCGGCCCTTCGACTCATCTTCAGAACATAACTGATGATACTACTGATGATGGTGTTGTTCTGTGATTGTGGTATATTAAAAAAAAAAAAGCAGGAACATTTTGCACTACTTTCCATCCTTCCTGCCTGCGAGTGTGATGCTTGTGTCCCACTTTTGATGTCACATGAGTGCACATAGCTGCGAGCGACGTGCACAAGGACACAGAGGTGTATGGCTAATGCAGCATGAGACCCTGCTCTGGATCACATGTGCAGGACGCAGCCTGCAGCAGCGAGGAGGACGAGGTGGAAAGAGGAGTGTTGCTGTAAGGAATCATAGTCCCCGTTGTCTCATTTTCTCCCGGGGTGGCTACTGTGTACTCCCCCTCTGCCCGAGGAGAGCGGTGTATGCGTGTGTGTATGTTCGGTGGTGGTGGGGATTTGTAAGAGCGGAAGGGCCCTGCAGGGACCTCACTTCTGTTGTCCCTAGATCAGGAGCCATGTGCTGAGTTTGGCAGCCCGTCTATTCTGTGCCAGCCTCAGGTTTCTCTGCAAGGGAGGATGAATGAGGGGGGTCGTGGACACGGTGGATTTTGGCTAAGAAAGGTTCACACAGTGACATTGGTTCGTCCACGGCTGCCATTTTTAATATATTCTTGTTTGGATTTTTAAAAAAAACAAAGAAACATACAAAAACAGGTTTAAAGAGTACTCAACAAATGCTTATTAAATGTTTTAAGCAGAGAGGCAAGGAAACGTCAACATTAATTAATTCAACATTACATATTAAAGTATTTGATTCTAGGAATAAAAAATAAAGAAAATCAGGGACTTTCGGATGATCAAAACTAAAGAAAATAAAGTCCAAACAAAATAAGAAAACAAACACAAGGGGGAAAAAAACATAGCATGACTTGACTTGGACAAGAAGAGCAAACACAAACAATGACCCAGCAAAGACAGAAATAAACCAGAAAGCTTAAATACAAGCAGCTGATGAGACCACGAGAAACACCTGGACAAGATACAAGTGACTGAGGGAGCTGATTGGTCAACACAAGCACAGGTGGGCACAAAAACCTAACGAGATACAAACGGGACACAGGGAGAACTCAGCTAAATATAACTAAAACTAAATCAACAAAAACTCAGAAATTGTGAGAAGCATAATAGATGATGTGAGTCATATTAAATCTGCGCCCTAACCCTCAATTCCTCCCAAAGCTATGCGCTGACATAACAATCCGACACTCGAGTCTATGTGATTCTTGAGTCCGAACTACATACAGGACAGTGACCCTAAAAAACACTGAAATCAAACATAATAGGAAATCACAAAAAATAAATAGAATCATGACTATATTAACACAGTAAACTATTTCCATGACACAGCACACACTACACCGCCTAGTTCTAATTTCAAATTCTCCTGTTTTGAAGTTGGGCCAATGGCGAATAAGCCTTTCGTTAACCAAGACATTTGGACTGCGATTAAACACATGGGGCCTCTTTCAGTACTCTTTTTTTGACTAAGATATTTCCTTTTCTGTCCTATCCGAACAAGATAACCCGAACTCTTGTGCCTGCAGACAAATGACAAGAAGCGCTTTTACCACCATAGAACAAAAAAGGAATTGGGCTGCACCTGCAAAGGTTGTTGTGAATCCAAACTCATCGCTGTGACATGACCTTTTTGATGTCCACTAAAAAACATGCAAAGTCGACTTACAGTTACTCACGTGTAATTTACAGTGTGAGGAAGCAGCTCTGAGAGGTTCCAATTAATTAGAACGCACACACAGCAGGCTGGTGTCCGCCAGCCTCATTTAGAAGTCCTTTGTTTTAATGACAGCTCATTTTCAGCATATAACTTGAAGGGTTTCATTAAAAAAAAAAAAAAAAGTCCATTCTGGGCAATGGAGGGGACTTGAACTTTTTCAATGAACAAGGGAGTCCTCAAAAACGTCACTAATTTAGCAGCAGATGTCTTCAGTTATCCAATAACGTCTTTCATATTCTCAAGTGAATTTCAATAGAAAAGGTGTTACATTATTGAAACTGCTGTTGGAAATTAGAAATGAGATGAACAATTCAGTCGAAGGATTGAGGAGGATGTTTAAATGAGATTTCAAAAGGCTACCTGCTTCACGCAGAGATGCCGTGTGCACCATCTTGCCACCGTGAAGACACATCATTACACAGCACAGAGGAGATCCTTCAGCTTGTCTCGTTACAGTCAACATTTAGCCCCCCCCCCCCCCCCCCCTAAAAAAAATCCCTGGCATCCAAACTTTGCTAATTAGAAGCAAAGTTTGGTCAAACTCAAGACTCTCCACTACAAACTCAAGACTCACCATGATGTAACACGTACTTCTAGGTGGGAAAAAACACGAGTTAACAAACCCTTCTATGTAATTAAACCAAAGCACGGCAATTGAGCAAACAAGAGGAAGAAGCTTGAATATGATTTTAGAAATCTTGATTTTGATTGAAAATGATTTTATACTTCTTTGCTACCGACACAACTGTTTTGGATTATTCCCTACTCCCTCAAGATTAAAGTTAATAGGGAATTTTTTAATGTTGTGGACGAGACTGTGTAGAGCATTCATCACTCAAATTAAAAATAGTTTGTGAATACTACACAGGGGCAGTGAATCACATCATTGCTGTGGTATAATTACAAGGTACCGGTTCAAGGTCAGCTTGTGGAACTTCCATAATAAATATTCAACAAATAAATAAGTTGCACCACTACGATTGGCTGGCGAAAGTCAGCTAAATGATGAGCTCCAGCTCACCTGCGATGTTCATGAGGAAAGGGACAGAGTGATAAAGAAATAACATCATGTTGTTTTAAGGGGAATGTGTTTTACAAAACACTTGATATCTCTCCACAATGGGATGTGTTGATCACATTAAAGATAATTTCATTGTACAACTCATGAATTTGTCATAAAAATACCTTAGACACAGAAAATCCTTTTTGTTATTGAAGCAATACACAATGGGATATACCTGCAGTGGTTTTCCAGAAAACTATTGGTTGCTCTTTATTTTTCAGCTACATTTTGGGATACATCACCAACCTTTTCAAAACCGAAATCTACTTTTCGGGTACTGATTCATGCAAAGCAAATATGCTTGCTCACAGGATTTTGTTGGAGGACGCTCTCTTGAAACTGTTCAAGTGTGGCACAGGCTGATGGGGCACTTATCGAAGCGTGCATGTTACTGAGCGGAGAAGTTTTGCAAAAGTGTGCCCAGCGAGTGAATGTTGTTTTTTGGTGTTGTTTTTCTTGTTGCCGTCAAATTTTGAACATGTTCAAAATGTCTTGACTGTTGAGACCATTAAAATTGTTGGCGAATATTTTTGCGACCTTCTGCGACTTTGAACAGTCCATGCCGAAAAGAAACGTTTGCCAATCAGTGCATCATGAAAGGTCAGGTGAGAGTCGCTACAATCCAAATCCAATTTCCAAAATGGGTCCAAGATAAGCGAGTATTTTTTTTTTCAACGAACATGATTCAGTTACTGATTCACTCCCACCTTTTGTTTCTTAATTGCATCCCAAATCGGCATTAGTAAGAGCTGACGGCAAACACCTTCGCAAGCGCTAAATGTTTGATTGTGGTAATCCACGTGTGCGAGCACATGTGTTCATGTTGGCAGAGGGCCAGTTCCGAGTGTGGACGCAACACGAACAACTTGGTGAGTCCGTCAATAGAAAAAGACCATCCAAATTGGTTCAAAGTGAAGTCTTTTTGTCTGAGCCCGCAGGCAGAAGGCTGCTTTTACCTTAAATTACAACTGCACACCCCACATCTACCCACACCCGTCTAACATTGTCGCCCCTCTCCATCTCAACTACTACACTGAGTGCAGACAGAGACAGAAGAATACAGCCACGAGCGGATGAAGGGCTGCAGCACCACACCTAGTTGTGGTCCGAGATCTTCCCCAGCCCTATACCTAATTATGAAAAAAAACGACTCATTTACATAGCTGTGTTTGATCTAAATTACACTCCATACAACACCAAATTAGGATCATCTTTGAATGCAACTGACGACCCCCGCACCCGAGCAGCCGCCCTTCCCAATATTGCTTGTTGTACTAGTGTGTGTACCTCCAGCAAGCTCTGCAGGGCACATGTTTAGATGATGAAGGGGGGGGATTTACAATTGCTTAACGTCCTCAGGAGACCCAAGCTACGGACTGCAAGCGACCCAAGTCACCCGCAATTATCCTCGGATCTGATCTGCACCCCTGCCCCACCCACAACCAAATTAGCTTGACTGATTCTATGGACCGGCAGTGCATTAATTACAATCTGCCAATGGCTGGGCCGGGCTAATTGCTGGCGCTTATTATGCAGTCACGTTGTCATCATGTGCATCACCGTTCTGTCTCATTTTTTTCCCCGGCCTTATTGTCTGCTCACATTGTCCTCTCACCCTCTTTGATACCTTGCCATTTCAAGCCACAAAATGAAGGCCACCATAAGCCTTCTAAGGCAACAGCACAACTTTGACTGAAAAACAATCAGCACTTTTTCAACATGGCGCAGTTTGTTGCGCAATCACAAACTGTCAATCTGGGCTTGAAAAGAACATTGGTATTTGGATTAAAAAAAAAGAGTTTAACTGGTAACAGAGGGAAACCCTTGGTGAACTTCTGGCTAGCGACACCAAATACCATCGAAATGCAGAGTAAATGTGTCGCAGACGTTTGCGGACAGTCTCTCCGTCTGTTAACAATGGAGCATGGCCAGGAACGAACGATAAAAAGCTACCTGGCCGTCGGCTTGAGACGATATGTTGCACCTCTGAGCAGAGGCAGATTCTGCTTGCCACCGTGTAATGCCGCTAGAGTGTACAGTCGCTGCAGATTGTTGAACCCAGATCAAACATCTCCCCACAAATCTTTGAAGAGGCAGCCAAACTGCAGAGAGGACTGCTATTCTGAGAAGTTTGTTTTCATGCCTTCTGTTGTGGTTTCACTGGGCGGGCCAGCCATGCCGCTTCCCCCCTTCGCCAAGGCTGGATCCAATAATGTGCAGTATCTCAATCTGGCCGTGCGGTTGGCAGAGGCGGGTCGCTTCTATCCACCTATTGCTCCCCCGTCGCTCTTTAAGCTGCAGCCCAGGTGGTTCTGCCTAATTCACAACACATAGCAGAGTCTTTGTGGCGTGGCAATGCCAAACATTAGGCTAGTTCATCGCCTGCAGGTAAACAGTACGCCTGATAAGCCGCATAAGTGTGTTTCAAGGGGATTTCGGTCCGAACAACACTCCTGATGATCAAACACATCAGTTCTATGTTACCTTCAAGTTTTGTCAGTTTATATTAGTTCCAATGCTACGATGTGCCTCCCCAACCTGTATGATGGCTCCAAATAGTGCAGTTGAAACACAAACGGAGAGGGATGTACAAAAACATATTAAGCCCAAAGAAGAAAAAAAATAGCGCTCTGCTGTCATGGAAAATGCCGACAAGGGCAATTTGGCTGTTTTTGTCCGCATACCTGAGCTCAAACCATCCGTGCAGATTTATTTTTTCTAAAGGTGTATTCAGGACTGGAAACAGCTAGGAGAATCGTTGCAACCCTAGCTCCATGAGGTCAGAATCTGTAATAGGGGCTTTTGTGAACAATACAGCAGCGCTATTCTTCTGGCTTGTGTCGTTCTGTGTGTGTGCGTGTATGTGTGTGTGTGTGTGTGTGTGTGTGTGTGCGTGCATCATACATATCTTCTTCTGGGCTCAAACATGTCCTAGTGACACAAGTAATTATGACAGATGAATAGAAGAGTTAAATTTAAGGTCTGCCCCTCTCCTCTTGATAATGACTAACTTACTTTAGGCTACGTTACACTATGTTTCCAGGGGGCCACGGCAACCCCGTTTTCCCTAAACGCAGTGGGCCATGAGATTTTGATTTTCCCTCCCTATTCAAGTCTTGCGAAGTTTTCTTACTGTCTGTCGCGGTAACCATCACAGGTGATGGGCGGACGGGCTGCTGAGCACCAAACATTTTGGTTCACCACAGATTCCAATATGTTCCATCTCTCCGCGTCACGTTTTGATGTCGGCCGTCAAGTTTAACATGATCTGATAAGGCTTTTGAAATTTGGATGCCGGGCAGCTATGAAACAGTTTGATGCACTGGAAGAGTCGAATGAAGACCCCCTGCTGTGACCGGCTCCAGAGGCAGCATCAGCTAGACTGCCAATCAATAAATGTTTCATAATATTAAGTTTGTGTCAACGAATAAATTCACGTAAATGTACCAAAACATGCAAATGAGCCTGTTATTCACCTTTACACTGCAAAGTATGAGAGCGTCGCTCTCTCACTCTCACACTTTTCTCACATTGCCGCGTTTACGTATGGCTACGTCCAATTGCATGCAGCCTGTTTTTACTACGACCGACTAACTATCTTTATCAGTATTTGTCAATTGTAGATAATCAATTGCATTATGCAAAAAAATATACTTTGCATATATTTATATTTACGCTCACCGTCACCATGCATTGCGTCCAAAGGGGTCAATGACCCACAGAGCGTTGTCCTTCGGTGAAGTTTTGCTATCAAACCAGTTTAACCTCAGTTTGATTTTTAAATAATTTATGCCACAAACAACATAAGCAATATGAATGCAAATGTTTTTGTGTGGTAAATTACATTCAAACTTCACATTTCTAGGCAAAACTTTCAGCCAAAGGCCAAATGTTGGAGACGTTTCCACTCAGTGAGAAGCAATCTTATCCCCCCCTGCCCACCCACATCTCCAACCCCTTACCCCCCTACCCTTATGATCTCTTGTGCTGCGCTGGACGATGCTGAAACCGTTATTTTGTTGCCGACGGCGAGACGGGGACATGCCATGAACATTTGACTGTCAACGTGCCCTTCTCAATTTATTAAGCGGCCCTCATAGTTAGGATTTTGACCCTGATAATGCAAAGCCTTGGGGGAGATGGCATAGAGAAGCAAGCTCTGCGTCCTGTTGTGCCATGCTCAAAATGAGATGCTAATTAATTACCATTGGCATCTTTCGTGATGTGTGTCGCCTCCTATTTGGCGTATTAATCAGCCTCGGATGAAACAGAGGCATGGAGGCCGCCACTGGTTCCTGCAGCCGGCTGGATTCAGAACTTTCCCCCCCGGGGTTATGGCGAGCTTTGACTGTTGCGGCGAGCTTAATATGATCGAGCTTAACAGGCCCTCAGCTGCTCATGACCGGAGTAGATCGGATCTGATTATGGATCAATAACAATAGTTGACCAGGCTGAATGATGCGTCATAGAGCAATTGTATAATGAAAGAGAAAGTCATTGCAAGAAATTATTTGAAAAATCCGATGAAGTAGTGCCTCTGGGGGTAATGTTAACACTACCACCTTTCATGAATGATATTTTCCTGGTTCAACATGATCTCAAGTAACGTTTTTTTTTTGTAGAAAGTGCTGTTACACTTCTTTTAATCCAGCAAACCTTCATTCCTCTACTTTGCAGAGCATACCTCCACCTTTCTCAACGTTCCTCCACCTTGTCCCTGTTTTCACCGCACATCAAAATGTCATCTACAAGCATCATGGTTCATGGTGTTTTCCAGTCTAACCTATTCTGTCAGCCTGTCCATCACTACTGCCAAGTGGATGGGGCTCAGACCTGATCCCTGATGCATACCCACCTCTACCTTCGACTCCTCAGTCAAACCGACAGCACAGCTCACTGCTATTCAAGTGCAAACATGTCCTGGACTATTGTAATATACTTTTCTGTCACGCCAGACTTCCTCACGTAGTCCCACAGTTCCTCTGCGGATACAAAGACGCAATGCCGCTCCTTCTCACGTTCTCCAAAGTTCTCCATCAAACTCCTTTTATTGTGATTTTTGTCATGACTTAATAGTTTGTTTCACTTTCTATAATGCTTTGAAAGTGCCCTCTGAATTGTCTTGAAATGTGTGGTACAAATAAACTTGCCTTGCCTTGCCTACAGCATCTGACAAGATTAAGAGAGCTGTTCATTTCAAGGTGCAGTGCAGATAAAAATACAATAGAAATGACAACATTGTAAAAATATTTGAAAAATACATTGCTCGCGACTGTGATGGAAGTTAATTGCATGAGACAGTTTAGAGTACTTACGGCTCTCGGAAATAAACAGTTTTTTAATCTAATTGTGTGTTTGCCAGAGGGCAACAGGTGAAACAAAGCAAAACCAGGATGAGAGTAATGCTTGGCGATGTCATTTTTTTCTGCTGAGGCAGCGGCAAAACAATCTTTTCTGCTCTTTATAAGCTTCTGCAACCTCTTCCTGCCTGCCTTAGTGCAGTTTCCATAGCATATGTGTGGAGTGTGAACTGTTTTCATTGAGGTGAGGACCTAGCAAGTGAACCTAAAGACTTCCCTCTCACAATGCATTAGCCATGTCAAAAATCTAACCCGTATGAGGTGGTGTACTCATCTTTTCAATCATGCCAGGGAAAAGTGATTCCATTCAGGAAAAAAAATTAGACGGATAAAATGCACCAAACAAATGAGGTTAAAACCTCAGAGGAGTCCTTTAATATCCCCCAGTTACACACAACCAGTGCAAACTAGAACGAAAGAAAATTAATCAAACAGTTTGACCAGGTTGCAGCTCTATCAGGAGGCCAGCAGTGATTAGCTGCGGATAATAAGCACAAGGTCAGGACATTTCAATATGATCTCCTCTTTTATGAATTTGTGTTTGAGAGCGCCTTGCCTTAATCAGCGTCCTAATTGCCACTTGCCTCCCAGTGTGTAGGGAATAAGGCCAATTTCCTGGAGTTGCTCCTCCAGGAGGATGCAGGCAGGTTCTGCTATCCCATTATTTGTAAGGTATTCAAGGTCACAATTCATGTTTCCTTTTATGACATAGTGGGGTAAAAGGCCCAAAGCACAGTTGCCGAGTATAATGGGCTGCAAGAACGACAATGTGTCCGTACAGTGTGCCATGTACCACAGTCCCAAACACATGTAGTAAAAATATGGAACACTTTCGGGTCCCACTCAACACAACTCCTGAGATCAGATGACTCATTAGCAAAACAAGGGTGACCTTTTCACAAGGGCCGTGATGTGTGGAAGGTCGTGGTGGTTAAATGGCGTGGACCCGAGAGACTGTCAATCAAGGGGCCGCCGCTGAGCCGGCAACCTGTCATTGTGCAGCAAATATTATGCAAAATTAACCTTCGTCATTCAGTGTGTGAAATGTGATGTTTACACTTCCGAAGTCACTGAACTTTCAAAGCACCTGTGATGGTCCGATTCATCCATTCAATAGCTTGCTGGAACTGCGGCTCTGCCATTATTGTCGCCTCCTTCAGCGGAAGTAAATTTAGGCAGCAGCTTTGAAATTGTGGTTTGTGCTGTTATTTATTTTTTTTCTTTTTGTGTGTCAGCAGTGGTTTAGCATTAACAGCACCGCAACAAGTGTCGGCACTCGAGGTGAGCCTGAAATCAGTTTAGAAATTATGTTCAGCAAGTGCAGAATGAGAAATAGCATGCCCCTCTGCATTTTAGCCGCCAATCACTTGAGTGCTACTCTCCAGGATCTTGTCGTCATCTGGTAAAGATTGTACATCACTGAAACAAGATGGTCAGGTGCACTTCACTTGACGGAATGCCCAAAACGTGGTCTATATGAGGAGAAGGCAACAGCAAGGTGATACAGTGATGGAAGGAACCATCGGTCTTGCACTCTGCAAGAAGTTGCTTCAGGGAAGCTTTCTTTTGTCATTTTGGGGCATTTAAATTCTAAAAATGGTATTGACCGAGGATTTTTTAAATGAAAAAACAGACTCTTCCTTCACAGCAATTATAGTACAGTAATTATGTTTATTTACATGTAGCAAATAAGACGAAGAGAGAGAAGAAAACCAGACTCCCTTCAAGTCCAATTGATAGTGTTTTGTTGGTTCAAATATCAGTGACAGAAATAGCGTCAGTTGGCGGCAAGCGTTACGTAACAGTAACTTAATTTGTTCGGGGTCATTGGGCCTCAGCTTTCTGACAGCGTAATTTTTTTTTCAGTGAGAATTCTTGTTAAGTCACTGGCAGGATTTAACTAGGAGATTAGATGTGTCAGGGTTCAAGATGCAGGATATTTATACGATCTGTTCTCCATGAAAACACATTTGGATTGTGACTTCTCATAGTTTCATTTCTTGTTGATGTGAAACGACCCAAGGGCTGCTGGATGGAGGTGGCCACAAGGCATGGACCTGCGTTGCCACTGTTATGTCAGTTTTGTAGCTTTTTTTTCCCCTCTTAGCTGAAAAAAATTATATCTGTGCGCGTTTTATGCTCGGATCCTTGTATGGAGGAAAGAGAGCCTCTCAAAGAACAATATTTCATTGTTTTTATCTCAGTATCGTGACTTACAGATGGCAGGTTTTTACATTTTGCAGGATCCTTTTTCTGATTAGCTTTGCTTTTATTTCATTGTTCATGGTTATAACAATATGATGCGGAAAAATCTTTGTGTAGCACTTGAGCTATACCTTATCAGAGAACATTTTAAATTCCAATTCTTACCAATGAAATGTGCATGAAGCGCTTCTCCCAGACTTCTCGGAACAACCGTAGGTCACATACTGTGGCATTTTTGCTGTGAAGACACAAAATGAAGTGGAAACGCCCCAGAAAAATCAATATATTCTAATTGGGTTTGCTTAGCAAGTGGCAACGCAAGATGGCCGACATGGGCCTCACTTTTCGCTATGGCAAATAAGCAGCATGGCGAGTCCAGCATTTACATGTCCGTGCCATGAGACAAACCAAGCGGAAGTAGCCAATTTAGGGTTGCCGTAGAAGATGCAGAGCTTCTGGCACAATACCGTCAGCAAATTGCTTCATCTGGTCAGCACCGCAAATTGGGACATCATACTGCCCCCCTCGCAACAGACCGAATGAATTCCTGCAATGATGTGAAACAAGTGCAATGGAAAGGAATGCCGCATGGCTGGGGTAGTGGATGTACGAGGTCAAAATGTGATCCTTCAGTGCAGTATATTCAGAACTGCAAATTGCCACTGTCAGTGCAAGGAACCTCCTCATCAAGATAATATGATGTCCTCCAAGATGGTTACGTCCTTGACACAAGCGCTGCTACGTGGAACTGGAAGAAACAATATTTTTCCGTCGAAACGCCTTTGGCATAACATCGAATCAAACGTTGAAGCAGAAGTTTCAGGATCCTCACCATGCGGCGCCAGACTGCGTCAATTAAAAAGCAACTGTTTATGCACTTATGTATCCATCACAAACAAATTGGACCTTATGATTGCAATTTGCTTGATTAATGAGTTGATTAAGATGGTTCAGTGTTTACAAAGGGATTGAAACACGCTCGGCAAACATTTTCACCAAACAGTCGGTCTCGTCCCGTCACAGCCGTCTGTAAACTTTAATTAAGCAGAGAACCATTCACACAACTCCCCCTTCTTCTCTCCTGAGATCCATTATTCCCACCTAAATCTGCATTTTTAATTATTTAATTGCAGATAAGGTTTTGAGTTCCTACAGCAATTATTTATATTCCAGAAGATGAAAACAAAGAGCAAAAATTGAAAGCGCTCGCCATGAAAGGTGCGGCGGCTGCTGTCGACGTGCGCAAGAAGGCTCAGACGTGGGGTATGTGATCGTGAAGGTGTTTTCATCCCGCACGCATTACACGGACGCACATTTCCATAACAAACACACCCGCATCAAAGAAATAATTAATGTCATTGTGTTGAAGAGGAACATTTCCATCGTAACTCAAAAGGCGGAGTGTGTGTGTGAGTGGGGGGGGGGGATGTGGGGGGTGCACTGCTTTGGAGGATGCTACGTGTCATGCTCTTCTTGGAACTGGTAATGTCTGGGGTCAAATTCCAGCACTCTGCAGAAGACTCAACTTTTAACGAGAAATGTCATTACGATTTTCCCAATGGATATACTGTGTAAGTCTACCCCCATCTATATGATCCTCGCTGATTACTGTGCACACGAATGCATGCATGCATGCACAATTGCAAACACACACACCTACACACTCACACAGGCACATGCGGATTATTCTGTATCACTGTAACCTGTTTTTTTTCATAAAAAGGGAAATCCCATCGCTCTCTCTTACGCTTATTGAATTCTTTGTAAAATGTACTTGCAGTATTAAGTAGGGGCAGCTGCAAATTTAGTTAATTGTTTTCTTCTTTTTTTCATTGAGTGAATGTAAACGATTTTTTTTTTTGGTTGTCAAAACCTGTCAGGATATATTTGACAACTTTCCAGTTGAGGACATTGTTTTTTTAATTTTATTTATTTATTTCACCTTGGTTGTTTTCTGTTAGCTATAAAACAATGGTAAAAGAATGAATATTGTAAATTTTCAGCAAGTAAAGCATCTCATAGGATATTTGCTGTTATAGCTAACAACAGGTGTTTTGGCTCAGTCTTCAAAAGCAAACGAGTGCAGCTCTCCTCAGTTTTGAAGCGGTCTTTCTCCGGACTGCATGTTTCTCCTTCCCCATATACAGTATTCAACTGGATCAAGATCAGGGCTCTTCAGAATTGTTTGATGCTTTGCTCTCTATTGTGGTACATGTAGTTGTGTGTTTTTGGTCATTATTTTGTTGGAGGACCCAGGACCTGTGGCTGAGCCCATATGGCTTCGGAATGCCCTAACAGTCATGAGATTTCATTTTATGCTTCATACCTATAAATTAGCAGCACCCCAAAAGCATATTTCATCCATATTTCACAGTAGGTACAGTGCAACTTTCTTTGCATAATTCTTTTTTTTTTTTTTGCATCAGTAAACATAGGGTGAATGTGAAATGTCAAAGAGGGGCAGTTTTTGCCTTGTCTGTCCAAAAGAGATTTTCCCAGGAGCAGTGTGGCTCATCATTCGAAGTTATTTCAGTGATCATTGTGGGATTTTTTTTCTTTTACGAAAAGGTGCCAACAATTTGTTAAAACACTGGTTCACTCACACACTGGTGTATCAATTAAAACTTTAGTTCATCAAATGTAAAATGGAAATATTTGATGCACAATTTTGCAGTCAGCTGATGTCTTCACCAATCACATAATGAGATGATTTGGGAGAAAAGACAATGAGAAGTTGGAGCGGCGATGGTGGAGGCGCGGCGACAAAAACAGAGGATTGTGGGGGTTGTATGACACAGAGCACTGGGGAGCGTGGCGTAGTTCAGGGGCCTTTTTCCAAGAGTGGTAATCAGGCAAGGGGGATGAAAACGGCTGATTTTCAGGGAATTAGCATGATAAGCGGGAGCACAAAATCAATCCTCATCCTCGGCCGAGGCCTCCTCTGATTACTTTGAACTGTCAAAAAATGGCAGAATCAAATGGAAAGTGCTTGAGGTTAGAGGAGTGATGTGTTCAAGAAGAGATCGCTGGAGCAATTGACGCAGCTCTTGAGACAATAATTGGGTTATCAAAGAGAAAACAGTTCAAGTACCACGGGGGCCAAAGCTTATTTGCATTGGATTTTCATACGGAGAGACACACCTCTCCTTTGCAGCCACTGTATTTTCTTCCCGTCTTTGCACTTGAGGGGCCAGTTGACATGGGGATTGCATCATTATCCTTCTAAAGTTTGTTGCCATGTGTGCGCCGTATGATTAGCAAGTGGCTGGCGCGCACGTTCAGACAGGCATTGTGTGGCCGTAATCACACACGGGGAATATTGAGTTCTGGCAAAAACTTTGCTTCAAAGCAAAACTTGACTCCAGAAAATTCTCACATCTCGTTTCACTTTAAGGAGCAACAGCCTGCATCTTACGTTCAAATTCACACGTTACCCAGTAGAAGTGCAAACACATATTGATCTGATCTAGGGGTTATGAATTGAGGTTATGTGTTACTTGAATGTGGATTATTAAAGATCAATAAAAAAAGCACTGACTGTAAACAGAGGCCTCATTTGTTCATTTATGTGGTGTTAGTGTGTGTGCGTGTGTGCAAGTGTATGTACAAGTTTGCGTGTGCCTGTGTGTGTGTGTGTGTGTGTGTGTACAAAATTGAACAACACCACTGTGTTTTCAAGATCCTGCACACTGGCCGGCTTTTTGGTGGCAAGGCAGACAAGTGGTTAGCACATCTGCCTCACAGCTCTGTGGTTGGGCGTTTTCATGCTCTCCTTCTGCTTACGTGGATTTTCTCTGGATACTCCGGCTTCCTCCCACATTTCAAAATGTGAATTAATAGAAGACTCAACGTTGTCCTTAAATGCAAATGTGGGTGTAAATGATTGCCAATCTATATGTCAGCTGGGATAGTCTCCAGTTCATCCACCACCCTAACGAAAATACACTGTTAAGATGTATGGATGTCCTGCTTTCTGTAGGTTTGTAAAAGTGTGTGTACGTGTGTGTATATATATAATATATATATATATATATTATATATATATCAAGAGAGAGAGAGAGAGAGATATAGAGCGAGAGAGAGGGAGAGCAAGAGAAAGAGTACTTGGGTCAGGAAGTTGCTGACGTGTTCATCCAAGTGGTGTGCTCTCCAGATACGAGCTGCAGGAATCCCAGCTGCAGCTTTGATGTCGGGATGAGACGTTATTATTCTTGCAGGACACTGTTGACACAGCTCGGTGAAACCTGAAAATGACGGTGGCGCTGTAACCTGATGAATCAGAAATGAAGGGATGGTGAATATGTGGAAGTTTCATGGCAACTTCACCTGGAAAAACTATGTGCCATGGTCAAAGAGATAAAAATTAACACAACAGAAAATTGTAATCTGGCAATTAGATAACAAAAAAATTGTGAGTGAGCATGCTGTTGGGGAACATTTTATATACAGCCAAACCTCGGTTTTCGAACGTCTCGGTTCTTGACCAATTCAGTTTTCGACCAAAAATTTTGAGTTTTTTATGCCTCAGATGACGAACAAATTTCGTTTCTCGAACAAACTGAGCACACTTGAATGCACCTTTTGACTCCTCTTGCCTTCCTTACACGAGGAAGTGACGCGTCCTCGGGTAGACGAGGAAGTGACGCTTCCTCGTGTTGCTTTCAGCAGACATGTTCAGTAAACATTTTTATTTTAAAAAGAGTGTGGTTTTGGTTTTCGAACAATTTCAGTTTTTGAACAATTTCGGTTTTTGAGCAGCCTTCTGGAACGGATTATATATATATATATATATATATATATATATATATATATATATATATATATATATATATATATATATATATATATATACAGATTAAAGGTCAAATATGCGCAACAAATTGGCCACCTTGACTTTCTTGAATTTTTATTTGCTGAGTGATGATTTAAGTCCTGAGGACAAATTTGATTCTCACACTAATTTCCCAAGTCTAACTGATGAGAGAATATGAAGCGATAGGACCGAGCCTAAAGTTGCTTGACCAATTTACAGTTTGCAGGAAAGCACGATACCTGACGTCAGCAGACAAAAGTGCAAACAGCAGACGAATTAAAGGTTATACCAACACGTGATGAATGCCAGGCAAATAGAAATTAGCAGAGCAAGAAGAATAATGAAGGTTTCCTCGCTACCAAGAGGGGGGCCAGTCAATAATTGGAGGTGGCACCAACGCTTTCTGCAGTCTCGGTGCTTTGTGTCATCTTTAATTGCTCAGGTTAAGACGGTCGCTCACGCTCACCAACCCCGAAAACTAAAAGTTTCATCTCCTTTAAAGACAATGGTCCTCAGGAGAAGCTGTGAATCAACAGGACGCCCTTTGCCAAAGTTTCCTTGCTTTTTGGTGTTTACATGAATGGAGGCAAGCACCGGGGATTCGCTTTGATCCTTTGCACAACAAATTAAAAACAGTCCCAACTGTGCAAAGTGCCACGAGTGCATGACAGTCATGCACACTGCTTGTTTTTTTTTTTCACAAGCAGTGAAATATAATCACACAAATAAGACATCAAAGATAGATGCAGTTAAAATATGCAGTTGAAAATTATTCAGATTGCTGTGGGAAGGCGGGGAGCAAAATATTCCCTCAAAGTGTCCAAGTGGATGAGATCAAAACGGCTTGACGCCGTGAGACAGACGCACATACGACAGACGCACATACGACAGGAAGCTTGTTTTGTTTAGGGGGGCCTTGGCAGTGTCGCCTCATCGCGTCACGCCTATCCCGGCCGAGCCCTTCTTTTGCTCTCGTGTCTGGTCACTGGCACGTCTGAAGGGCTAAGCCTCCGTCTGCACTAACACATTGCCAACTGCACCTGCCTTGCCACCCACTATCACCACCTGTCCACCTGTACCAGCCACACGACGATGCTACGTTTACGCCATGTTGCCGTCAGTCACGACAATCACGTTTCATGCCATCGTGGACCAAATGGCTTTGACGTGAGACAACAATGGGCAAACGTGACAAGCAGTGATTGCCGTGGATGCCTGGCCAAATCTTTAAACGGTCATGGTGCAGATGTGAAAGCTTGCCGGCCATAATAAAATGGGACGAATGCAACAAAACGTAATAGGGCATGACAAAACTTGGAGGTGGTCTTGGAAGCATATGTATTTCCCTGGGATCCCAGGATGCTTTCAAGTTTTGTCACGTTCCGCCAAGTTTGCTGTGCATTTGCTGCTCCTTTTGTAGCGGTTCTCAAACCAAGCTAAGGTGTATGGTAACCATTCCGTTACGTTCATTCGTGTTGCAGCCTGGTGTGTGATGGTTTGTTTACTCGCCTGAAGAGAGATGTGCATTGTGTTGCGTTCTACCGCGGTCTGATATGGCTCGCGTGGATCGGGAGGGTGTAGAAATTCAAATTTTGCAAGTGTGCATGTGTCATTCAAGCCTGCCGTAGCCGCAAACCAAAACTGACTAACGTCGTATCTTTTTATCAGTAGATAGCCTTGACAGAATACAAAAAAACAGCTGACGATTTACCATATCACGTGACTGAGGTTAATATTTTGACATAGGCACAGGTTGCTTGACCTGATTTTCAAAATAAAATTTACTTTAGACTTCGATGACCGTTTCGACATGTTTTGTTCAGTCTTTAGGTGCAAATCAGGAAGAAGCCAATGACTGCTATATCCGCTGGTATGAATCATCTTATGTGATGGGAATAAGATTGTAATATATGACAAGAAAAATATGGTGACCGATGACTTGCCCTGTAAACAGGCTCTGTACTGGAGTGTAGTTGTCAATAAGTTGTCTGGCAATGTTTGGTTTTGTTTCCGAGATTAGGCACTTAAACCTGGTCTGAAAATGGTGGGCAGCCGTTGTTCCAAGGAATCTCAGAAAAGTAGGATAAACTTTAACGTTGCGAGACACAAAGTTGGTCTTTTGTGTGAGTGACTTTTAATTAGGCATTTGGAAGATAAAAGAACCAAATTGAATCAATCAAGTTGATGGTTATTATCCCAAGATTCTATTTGCATATCGGCTCTGCAGTTCTAACCTACATCGAAGCATCTTCGGAGAATGTGGCCGACCTCACTGTAAATATTTTCCTCTCTTTGCAACTGTACACGTTTTAAAGTTTCATTGGCGGCAGTCTCGGGTGAATACTCAGCTCATTAAAAAATAAAGCAGTGAGTAAATAAGCCAGCTTGTAACAGACAAACAACCAAAATGGATATTACGGCATTGGAGAAGCACTGCCTAAATGTTTGGCAAGATGCATATTTGAATTAATATTTTCCAATCAGCATGGCGGAAAGAATGTTTTGTTCTATCTATCTATCTATCTATCTATCTATCTATCTATCTATCTATCTATCTATCTATCTATCTATCTATCCACCCACTGCACATCTTTCCCTCCCTCCATCTCGAGGGGTCTATTTCTGTTTTTGATGCTATGATCTCATAATACTGTGTTTAGAGCCTAATATATTGGGGCCAAAACTGTCCACATATATTCCCAAGCTGTAAAAATCAAGTCTCATGGGTGCAACACGGAACCTCTGTGGGTTCCAACGTAATCAAATGCCATTTCGCCTTTTCGGGTATAATCGTTTGCCTTTTTTTTTCAGTCTGTCAAGCAATTTGTACTGCTGTTGCATTTCCCCCTGCTACATCAGCCATTTTGTTTTGATCATTGTTCAAAGCCAATCGACGATTCTCATGTTAATCATTAAGAATTGCATCTGGTAGTGCATCGACAGTGAACGCACTCGTTTGACCTTTTGACCATAGCATCCTCAACCATTTCAAGGTGTCAGAGGCAGAGACAGAGGAAAAAGGGTAGCAACAAAGTAACGGCAACTGAATATTTTTAATGACGGTTTCAGATGAGAAGCACTGCCCGCATGCTCGGGTATGCCACTCCCCTCACCAACCGCTCGTTTCATATCCTGGATAGATGAAATGACTTCACAGTAAAGAAAAAGGCCAGCTAGGGTTCAAATGGATTAAAAACACTTGAGGATGAAAACACAGAGGAAAAAAATAAGCTCAGGACTTTGTGATAGCAAAACGAAGGTATTTTCTGTCAGAGTCTTTAGGAGCGTTTGTCTCAGTGATGATGCTTTAATTTTGTCATTTCCAGCCACTAATAATGGCCACAATGTGTTGTTTCGTGCTGAGAATTTGGGCTTTGCAGTTTGTGATTACCAGATTCTGCTTCACCTCAAATGCACCAAGCCTGATATGTGACAGAAAGATGCTAGGAAGGACTGCGCCACGAGGAGGGTGCCGTTTCCACAGAATGGAGTATCTTAACAAAGAGTATCATAAACTGGGATGTACAGTATGTGTGTGTGTGTATGTGTGTGTGTGTGTGTGTGTGTGTGTGCGTAGGGGGGTAAATGATGCAGTAGGGAAATCGATGTGCTGTGTATTGATCCGACCTAGAAACCTCCCCAGCACTGTCACCCCCGCCTATCATTTTCTGCTTCTTAAATTCTCCCTGCAATGCATTCAACTATGAGCATTTATTCCCCAAAACAAATCAACAAATAAATAACGTATGGTAGATTCATTTCTACTTCTGCTTGATGTCTGTCGAAGAAGAGGAGTTCCATTGGGTCAGCCTAAACTTCATTTAAAAGCATCACAAAGTGAAAATCTTTATTTCAGTGCAACCTGGAGAGTGGGACGTTGCTACGGTCCTAAAACTATCATGAAATAGAATGTCTCTTGGGTCTGTTAAAGAGGAAAGTGTTGACAATGTTGGATGACAAACACAATGTTTTGAACTAAGCATGAGTTTGGTTGATGCATAGAGTGCAATGTGGGGATTTGATGACATCTGGAAACATCAGTGTTTTATTTTGTTGGACAAGTTACTGAGGAAGGCGCATGCCATTCGACATTAGTTTGTCATAGAGAGGCAATACTGCATGGTTATGAGTTGTGATTCATAACCTTAACCCTGGAGAACCCAAGAACCCTTTTCTTCTTTGGAAAATGATGAATTATACATTAAATGACTGCTATATCTTCACCGAACACCAAAATATATGTTTTTTTCAAATATTCAATGCTTTAATCCTTATTTAGGATAAGGGCCAAATTTGACCCTTTCGGATTTAAGGGCAAATTTGACCCAGTGGGGGTGATGGCTGTGATGATAATAAACATTTCATTATGTAGAATTAGTTGCAATTTTATTCAAAAGGGCATACTTTCCTTCCTTAACAAATTAGTAATTAAAAAAATATGTTGTCTCTGTTACTTTAGGTTTAGGGGATGACAGACTAAAGACAGAGCTTCATTGTTAAGTAATCAGCGGCTCCATGTAAAATCGAAATACAGTCAAACCTCGGTTTTCGTCCATAATCCGTTCCAGAAGGCTGTTCGAAAACTGAAATTGTTCGAAAACTGAAACCACGCTCTTTTTAAAATAAAAATGTTTACTGAACACGTCTGCTCACAATGGAAAGCAACACGAGGAAGCGTCACTTCCTCGTGTAAGGCTGGCGAGAGGAGTCAAATGGTGCATTCAAGTGCGCTCAGTTTGTTCGAGACCCGAAATTTGTTCGTCATCCGAGGCATAAAAAACTTGAAATATTTGGTCGAAAACCGAATTGGTCAGGAACCGAGACGTTCGAAAACCGAGGTTTGACTGTACCGGAATTTCCGAACCATAAGATGCAACTATTCTCCCACCCTTTGAACCCTTCGGTTTTTAATGTGACGGGGTTGATTGAAGGTCTAAACCGACCACTGAAATGAAAACGTGTAGCTGTTGTGGCTTTTAACCAGGTGCAAAGTGCAGTCCGAAAATTACCATAACAATTTAAAATATCCACGGCCCAGAACCAGGATGGACGGATGGCTGGCCAAGGGCTCCGTTATGGCTACACACTGACCCTCTGAGGACAAACGTCAGGAAGGGGAGACACCGACTTTGTCGGTGTCCTGCATGAAAGCCACTCAAAGAGGAAAGACCTTCCCTTCAAAGGGCGGCAAACTTCTAAGATGCAGTTGTCTGGGACATAAAGGTCACCCGAATCTTACAACTCTCAGTGATGCTAATAGGGCCTAATATGAAAAGTGAGTCTAATTCACATGTTGAAGTGCAACAATGAGACTTCATTGAGATGTAGCAGCCGCTTTAATGATAAGGCGGTCTGGACGCTGGCGGAGGGAAGATGGGAGGACGATCCCCAAGGTGCTTTGACTCTCTTCTTTTATTAATGACAGGAGGCCTTTTGTGGCCATGCAACATCGTTTGATGAATCATTATCATTCAGAAAATCAGCACAACTGATCATATGAAGAAGTTGTTTTGTGAGGCCGCTCCGGTGTCCATTGTGAGTTACTGTCATTCCCATTATTGGCAAATGAATTCTGGCATGTCAAAAGGAGGGGGATTGGGAGGGGGTGTTTGCTCCAGTTAATGTATATTCATCTGTGGTTGGGCCACGGGCTTGTTCCGCCTATAATGCGGCGCTGCTTTGAACTGCCTGACGACTGCGTGGCGGCAAGCATCAACCTTGTTTACGTCAATGTCTGCAGACTGTTGCAGGTCCATTCAGAATGCATACAAATGCGTTTGGTTAATAAATGCCGGTGACAACCTGTGGTAGAGGAGCATAAACAATACAAATACTTGCCTGACAAATAACAAAAAGAGTTGACCTGCCTTTGCTGTCTGCTTGCCTTGCAAATCGCGGTTTGGGGGACACAATGCCCCATCCAAAGCAACATCTGCAGCCCGCCGACGAGACGAGGAACCTCCCGGCACTACCTGGGCACTCGCGTGGCCAGTAGCCTTGAGTTGGCAAATGCGAGGCGGGTGTGGGAAGGCATCTCCCACGTTTCCCCGGGCCGGACGCTACAAATGAGTACAGACAGCTTTTTCATAGCCAACAGTCACATTTGCATGGATGCTTGTTTGAGGAGAGCGGTGACAGCTTTAGCACCGAGGAGGATCGAATTTTTTATGGCTGTTTTATTTTTCTTCAAAATAACCCATATTCTTGTGCATTAAATCATCACTGTTTAAGTCTAATTTAAAGCCAAAGTAAATGAAAATGAACTGTCATTTCCTCAAGTAGGGTTTTGTTTCCACCAAGTATTGCAGTTTGGATTAGGTGGGGCACAGTGCCTGATATTTTTTTTTTGGGACGGTTATCAGAATAACTGATTAATATCATACCGACATGAGTTTTTCCTCAAATAAATGTGGTCCACTCCCTGAATTAAACAACCAAATGCCGAAAGGAATGAACCAAAAATATTTTCCATCGTGTTTTTGTTTTGTTTACAATCCTCCTCTTTGTTGAATGAATTGGTGTGTTACATTATGTCATAATTGTTTTGTGTCACACTATCCATGCTGATTCACGGCATCTTGAAGCCAAAATAAGGTCTGCTGGCCAGGGTTGATGATATTCAATATGGGATAAATCATTGTATTGTAACAAATGCAGTTATTTCTGACACGTCAATTTGAAAGCCATGCAAATTACATAAGACAACAACTGAGAATGATCTCCGGCTAATTTGCTAAAGTGGGGCAGTATGATTGCCATGAAGTGATGTAAAGCTGCTCAACTTATTGCGGTGAGCTGAAAGCTTGAAAATCTTTTCCCAACCTAACAATTTTTGACTTCCTTTGGGTAGTTTTATTGTGACTCAATGGGGTTGCAAAGCTGAGCATCTATCAAAATGTTCAAGATGCCACTCGGAGGTAAAAAGAGAGCAAAATAACAATAACAACAGGAGGAAAAGTTGACCAAAAAATATTCTTATAAAAAACATATATTATTATTATTGTTATTATTATTATTAATTTTTATATTTTTAACAGGGTGGCCCGCTGATCCAGTGGCGCGTCACCCTCCAGTGCAGAGGTCATGGGTTCGATTCCGGAGTTTGCATATTCTCCCCGGGCCTGCGTATGTTTTCTCCGGGTACTCCGGTTTCCTCCCATATTACAAAAACATGCGTGGCAGGCTGATTGAACACTCTAAATTGTAACCTACGTGTGATTGTGAGCGTGGATGGTTGTTTGTCTCTGTGTGCCCTGCGATTGGCTGGCAACCGGTTCAGGGTGTCCCCCGCCTACTGCCCGAAGACGGCTGGGATAGTCTCCAGCACCCCCTGCGACCCTTGTGAGGACAAAGCGGTTCAGAAAATGGATGGATCGATGGATTTTTTTTTTTACAAATGTACAGCCTAAATGATTGGGAACTAACTACTTATTTTTGCTGTTTTTGTCAACATATGGACTATTTCTCTCTTCATCTTTTCTGTTTAGCGTACATCAGCACTCCTTGATTTGTGTCCTCTGTAAGCAAAAGATATTCCTTAAAAAAACATTGTCTACCAAACAGTTTGCCTTCTTAAATTAATATGCTTCACCGATTGGTCAAGTGGGTAGCGTTAAGGTTGCAGAAAATATTATGGGCATCTATTGGTGTCTATATTGTCTATACTTTGGCCAGCTGCACACACACACGCATATAATACACACACACACACACACACACACACAAACACACACACACACATGCATGACCACCAACACACCCTGGAGCAGTGGTGCCGGGGGGTGGGCGGTGGTGGGGGGAGACACTAAGCAGGTCACATGTTGTCTTTCAGCCATATTTGGGTCACGCCTGTGGCGTTGGATGAAGCTTTATGCTTGCAAACACACAAGCCCAAAGCCCTCCCACAATAAACGCACACACACGCGCACACACACGCACACACACACACTCACACACACACACACACACGCGCACACACATACACACACACACACACCTTAATGCATCCATCGATAGATGACACACATGGCTGCTCGAGGCCACACAGGGTGTGAAATTCCTAATTTCCCCTGAAGATGATACTCAATCAGATTTTATTGAAATACCCCAAAAAGGTTTAAAAATCCACCATCACCACATTAAACTGCTGCGAACAGGAGTGCATGTTACACACCAGATACATATGTTTAATTCTGTGATGAATTTTGTGAGTGGCACGATGTATAATTGAAAAGAAGATCGAAGTGTTAAGATATTGAACTTTTTTTTTAAAAAGTCAGAACTTTGCACGGAGCCTAACGGTCACGTCTCCTAATTTTGAAAATGTATGCAAAACCAGGAGGCGATGCTCGTCGTCCCCAAAGATCACGACAGGCACATGTTCATACACACAAATTCATCTCACATGATGTGAAATTGGAATTGAACAGAATGCATAAATATACAGGAAAATAAACTTGCTTTTATCAGGAAGTCATTAAGAGGAGTGGGTGGGGAGGAGCGGCGGCGAAGCAGACTGTGGGTATGAAATGTGATCAAATTTCAAATACGTTCTCACTCTTGGCAATTTCTTTTGGCTGGCGCAACTGTGGCGGGTTATGAAGCAAATGAAAATGCATATTTCAGAGGTCACCAAAGGTCAGTGAGACATTCTGATGAGATGGACCAGAAAAGAGAACGAACACCAGCAGCTCGAAGTGAGCAGGTATGAAGAAATTAAACATGCACCTCAGTTTGACCTCTATGCCGCTCTGCTTTATCCTCATGCAGATAAAGCTGCTTCATCTGCATGCAGCGAGAGGGAGGCACTCTGCTGCCTTGAATTTCATCATCGGGGAAGTTCAAAAACTTCTCCCCTCCGCCTGCTCTTTGCCTCTCCTTCCCATTCCGCAGCACATTCAAATGTGCAGGTTTGTTTTGGGGATAAAGTTGGCCGCTTTGATCAGCGCTAATTAGACAGCCTCGCCTTTCACTCACTACCTATCGGGTTGAGCGGGTTATCGCCGGCCTAATCTTTTCCTGGTGCTGGCCGAGGCTGCCGCGATCCTGGAGGAGCCCGCGCAAAGCCGTCTAAGGTGAGGAGTAAGCGTGATGAAAGGGCCGCAGCCTTTCAAGCGCAGATCAATATGCTTCCCTCCTTTGCCAATGAAGGATCAAGAGTGTTAAACACAAAGAAGATTTTAGCATAAAGATCCAAACAATGTTTCCCCGAGTCATTTCTCTCTTCCTTTTACAAATGCTCTCAAGTTTGGTCCTCGCCACCTCCCATCCATCTCCAAAAACGGTGCAATGCGCCTACATTACAAATCAACAAACTGTGCCGCGGGTGCTTCAAGACGATCTAATGTCAAGTCTGAAAATGCATGTAAAGATCACATAGAATAGAATATTTCACAATTTTCCGTGCAATTCTGTTGCCCCTCTTTAGGGAAGTCATTTCCGCTGGATTAGTCCGAAACAATCGAGAGCAAGACGAAGTGAGAGGCAGTTGCAGGAGTATATTTCCCTCTCCAGTAATTCATTTATGTGTTTGAAAGTCTTTGAGTGCAGAGAGTAACTGAGTCTTTGTTGTGCTGTAAAAAGCTCCGGCAGCTTCTGTGAGGAGACGAGCACTTTCCACACAGCTACAAAGGCAGCGGCTGGGCCTCGGAAGAAAGGAAAAGTGAATGGCACCGCTGATAAAGTTGAGCAAATTAAGTCATTGACCTGCGGTGGAGATTAATAGCAAACAAGGTGCCCCAGCTTCACAAGTAATGAATATTCTTCAAACGGCATGCGGGGGGGGGGGGGGGGGGGGGGGGTAAGCGAGGGATGGGTGTGGGGGGGGGGGGGGGGTGGCGGGGGTCTATCAGCAGATAGAGTTGGTTTGATGGGGATGACATTGAAAGTTGCAGAGAACTGAGAATTCTGTCATTTTTCATTTGTATGCAAATTGGCTTGTTACACAAATTAACCCCTGAACCTCGGTGTCAGTCCTCATCTTAGGCGGAAGCTGGCACCCCACCGGGGCCCCTTGGCCACTGTGAACACCCACCAGCGCGCAGCCTCTCAGGTCAGCTTTAACCCCGCCGGAGTTACTGCTTCACAGTTCCATTTATTTTCGTTTAGTTTTTCACACTTGTTGGAGGGATGACCTCACCACAAACACATCTGGCTGATATACCAGAAACTTCAAATTGCCATTAATTAATCACCATAAAACCAAAATATTTAAATTTGGAAAAGAATCGCAAAAGACGAATGCAGATACAGTCAAACCTCGGTTTTCGTCCATAATCCGTTCCAGAAGGCTGTTCGAAAACCGAAACCACGCTCTTTTTAAAATAAAAATGTTTACTGAACACATCTGCTCACAATGGAAAGCAACACGAGGAAGCGTCACTTCCTCGTCTACCCGAGCTTCCTCGGGTAGACGAGGAAGTGACGCTTCCTCTTGTAAGGAAGGCGAGAGGAGTCAAATGGTGCATTCAAGTGCGCTCAGTTTGTTCGAGAACCGAAATTTGTTCGTCATCCAAGGCATAAAAAACTCAAAATTTTGCTCGAAAACAGAATTGGACGAGAACAGAGACGTTCGAAAACCGAGGTTTGACTGTATTTAAGTCTGGAAAAGAATTGCAAAAGACGAATGCAGATATTTGCGAATGTCAGCGGGCCACAGGTATGATGCGGATTTTGGAACTACGTGTTAAAGCTTATCAGTCCGAAATGGGGTGTTATGTTGAAAGTAATGCAGATTGTGGATCAGAACAAAATGTAAGTGCCAGGAATAAAAAAGATGAACTGCTGATCTCTTGTTTCAAATGAAAATGTTGTAGTCTACAGCAAACATAAAGGTCACCTCTTTTTGTGTTGTCTGCATGCAACACTTCTTTTTTTAATTTAAAAAAATATAAAAAATCAAATATAAAAATATATTGTGGCCGTCAAACTACTTACATTGCATTGGCACCCTTTATATTGAAGTTGAGGAAACTTATGCACATGCATCCACACACACACACACACACACACACACACACCCTGCATCCTGGTGGCAAAAGCAGTGCGTAAATGGGTTTAAACAAACACACAATCGTGCACACTGAGCGGCCACCGGCGGCTCTGCACTAAGTTTCCCTTCAAAGGAAACCCTTCAGGATGGAGAAGCATAATCCCACGCCGCTTTGAAGTACACGCTCCAAGTGTCTTTTGGCGAGCCCAATCTCAACCCTTTGGCTTATTGGAGAAGGAATGGTGCCGCTCGGCCGGCTGGAGGTGGAGAGGCAGCACCTGGTGGTCCACGCTGCTCCTCCTCGCCACATTGCACACATTTCATGGACTTAGGGAGCAAGTCGCCACCACAGCCGAGAGGTAGAAAGCGTGCCCGATAAAGACAACTTTGGAGAGGATTTTATTAAATCTGACGGGAGGGAGGTGCATGATGGACTCGAACACACACTTATCTCTTTGGTGGGTGCAAGCAGGTTGACGTGACGGTCTGAGAGTTGGTGGATGAAAGCAGGTTGATGTGATGGTCTGAGAGTTCTTTTCACCCATGTTCTAGCTTGGTTGTGAACCACACACACAACTATGAGTCATTATTCATGCTTGTGTTGCCCGTTTCCAGTTTGTTTGAATCCAATTTAATTTGGATCCATGTTTTGCTGCGCCTTTTCATGACTTCCTTGTCTACTTATTCCACCTGAGGTCACCTGTTCTTTTCAACCTGCTCCGCAGTCAACCAATCAGCTCTCTGTCGCCACTTCGGTCTTGCCCAATTGTGCCTCACTTTCTCAACTGTCTGTTTTTATTTCGTTCTTGGTTTCTGATCATTCAGTCTCAGTTCATCATACTAGTTGCCTGTGGGGATGATTTCCCTGGTTTGTTTTTTCATTCTGTTCCCTGTTTTAGTTGTATTTTTTTAGTTTCCATGGTTTGTCATTTTCTAATACAGTCAAACCTCGGTTTTCGTTCATAATCCGTTCCAGAAGGCTGTTTGAAAAACGAAATTGTTCGAAAACCGAAACCACGCTCTTTTTAAAATTAAAATGTCTACTGAACACGTCCGCTCACAATGGAAAGCAACACGAGGAAGTGACGCTTCCTCGGTTAGACGAGGAAGTGAAGGAAGGCGAGAGGAGTCAAATGGTGCATTCAAGTGCGCTCAGTTTGTTCGAGAACCGAAATTTGTTCGTCATCCGAGGCATAAAATCGAAATTTTGGGTCGAAAACCGAATTGGTTGAGAACCGAGACGTTCGAAAACTGAGTTTTGACTGTATAATATTTTGTTCAATTCCTTCCTTCCTGACCTGCACCCCTACGCTTGGGCCCATCTGGCTTTTTGTCTGCACTCCACCGTAATGAACATTCTCATAACCTGACACTATGAGATGAAATATTTGACTTTTTAGTCAAAGTACTTTTTATTGTACCATCCAAAGTGAAGTGGGCTACAAAAGTGAAAAATGAAATCTTAAATGGCATCCAACATTACATGCCATAATCAATCCGCTCCATTCTAACCCACTGGACCAGAGACGTTTTTTGAGCAACAAAGTGTGCACCACCCTGTATACATGTAGTTGTACCATTCTGTCAAACAGAACAGGATTTCACCAGCTTTTATAAAAAAATAACCATAGCATATTCCTTCGTGTGAATGTTTTACATTGACACTCCTGTGGCCTGCTCAGGCCCACTTTAAATGAAGAAGAAAGCAAGACGGTGCGCCCAAGTGCATTTCAGGCAGCCGGTGGGAGATTAACAGTTTTCTGCAAATGATCTTCGCCGACTGGCCAATCTGTTCAGTCAGGGCCTTGAATTCACGCAGACGGCGCCAATAGTGACACCAACTGCTGCGACAGAGAGGGAGAGTGCGCAGGAAGTTCCGTGGCAAAGCGCCCGTCACGTGACCCATCTGTGTTTGGTTCCGGTCCAGCCATCTGGGGTTCCTTTCTCTTTCCTCAGTTACCTACTGACGTAAACTCGGTGGGTCATCTTCCCGGGAGGTCACAACTTGTCGCTTATGGAAAAGCAGAGAGTAAAATAACACCACCCAATGGATTTGCTGGAAGTCTCGCAGGAGGCGAGTGTGGACTCAAGTAACACCGCCGGCAAGATATTGTGGATCTAACATTTCAATACATACAAATAAAGCGGAAGAGAGTACCGTAGCAACTTTCCTCAAGTCATCAGGCTTTCAAACCAGACTGACTGATTGTTCACAGCAATATGAGCACTGCATTGAAAATTGCAAGACACACTACATAAATGTGGAAATAGTGATCAGATTGTTGCAGATTTTTAAACTTTGCATGACTTTCATAGCTGGATTCCACTGAAAGCATTTTTCTCACATTGAACTATTTGTAACCGTGATCTATAAAGTGTGATTTCATTTGACATGCACCCAACTAAAAATTGTGCAGGTTCAATGGTTATCATGGCACATTAAAATCAAATGATTCAGGGCTCTTCGCTATGGTTTCATAGCTCATTTTGTGCAGCCTGCCTGGCTTCTAAATGTTTCTGTCAAAAATGGCGCTAATGTATTTAATTTAATGTTCGCGGGCGCCGTAATTGCTCTAATGTTGCTCTCATTGAAGAAAACCTTAGCATTAAGCACAAAATTGAAATTTTGAAGTGAACAGTAAAAATGACTGTGGGGGCAAAGAAACCCCATTAAATGTAATTTGTTCTGCATGGCAGTATGTGTGCGCGGGGGGTGTGGCGAGACACGCTGTTATTAAGTCAGAAAGGTGGCGAGGTATGCTATGACTTATCCACTACACACACTCTAGCTGGGCAGGTGTACACACACACACACACGCTCCTCGCATCCTTAAACAACGGTTTAAAAACCAAGGAGACGGTGGAGGCAGTGAGAGGAGGGGGAGGACAGGGTAGTATGAAGAACGGCAAAAAAAGGAAAAGGAAAAACAGGTTGATGAAGCTTACTTCCTGGCCTGTGTCACACATGTATACCTTAGATTCCTCATGGGTACATGATGAAACTGCAGCCATGGCATTGTTATGTGGATCAATCAACTTTGCAGGACAAGAAAGTTGTACAGGATGTAATGGAAGTCAGGACGGCGAAAAACGTCAGCGAGGAGACACAATGGGAAGGATAGTGATAGCGCAAAAAAAAAAAAAAAAAAAAAAACGAGAGGTGAAGCGCCAGGAGTGGAGACGGCAGTGAGGCCCCAGCAGACGCATTGAAGATCAAACACTTAGTCTCACTCCTCTGAGGTATCGTAAAGCTGCTTTGTAATTAGAATTTAAAGACCTTCCGTCACCGAGACGTTTTCACTTAGATGGCACAAAAGCAAGAGAACCGGCCACATTGCAATTGGATGATGCAGATGCCACTCATTTATTGGGACGATACTGTTAGCTTGGTGGCATGGAGCAGGTCACTCAGAGGTGGAACAGATGGGACACACTCGCCAGGGAAGGATGAGTTCCGGTCAAAAAGAAGGCGACAGTAGAGCGTGACTGCCAACATGTCCGCCACATCCTCATCAACCCATTGCAGCTTTCCTTCCTCTCTGTCCACGTGTGGTGGTCAGTGGATTCAAGGGCATCGTAAAACGACTTGCTGACAAGTCACAAATCCTAATAATGAAATAATTAAGACGCCATTGCAAGATTAAAACAAGAAAATTAAGAGGACTTGACAATCAGAGAGGGCTTGGGACATTTTTGAGTCTTCCATTAACTTAGGGCCTGTTTAAAATCGGAGAACCTGGAAAAAAACGACAGATTAAAATTCCAAACCTCAGAGCTGCGAAACAGATGTGCTAACTACTAGGCAACAGCGTCTATAGACCTTATGCTGTATACATATATATTTAAAGAAAAACATGCGAGAAATATTTGCCCTAAGTTCACAGAATATGCCTTTTGTTTTCATTGCTGATGAATTTGGCCTCACTCCAGCCTTGAAAAAGTCCAGTTTCTTGATTTTTGATTATCAGCCTCTGTGGTGGCTTCCATCCAAGAAAACACTGGAAAACCCTCCCTTCGCCTAAAAGTGGAAAACTGTAATTCGAGCTGATTAAGGAGCTGAGCATGACCTGAGATATGACTTCCTTCACCCGCAGACTTTGTGAGGCATTGTTAAGCAAAATAAAAAAATAAAATAAAAAAAGATTGGAACTTTGAAGCCAATCCACATACATTCAAGTGAGATAATGGGAAGAAAGTTCAGCTGGCTCCATTTTGCTTTTCTAAGAATAATTAGTGTTCCACAAAGTTTTAATAAAGTCAAGTCAGGTGTGTTATTTCCTTCTCTAACATGCATCATCAGTTACATTTTTGTGTGCATTTCAACGTCCACGAGGGTTAAAAAAACAAACTTTTTGAGGCACATTAATGGCTAACGCCAATTAAATGAAATAACAGACAAGTACGCGTGTTCAAATTGTCAATTGTTGTGTGGGTGCCAAAACACAGAAAACAAAAACACTTGATTGTTACGTCGGTTTTCGCGTGATTACACACAATGCCCTGGGTGGCTCGAAACAAGGCAGCCTGAAACAAACTTCTTGCTCGGTTGTGTGGGATGGCTGCTTGGCTCGTCACTCAAGGGTCAACATTATTCTGCTGAGGGGGATTTACATGCAATCATACACATAAAGAAAAGTTATAGCAAAAAATGCCCTTTGGGATTGTTGTTCTTTTTTTTAATTGCAAATGCCATTTGATTTTCAGGATAAAGTTGAGGCGACATGGAAAAAAAATAGTATACAGTATATATATAAAATCCTCGTCTCACCCGTCGGGTAGTGTCCGTCCCCCCCATTCAGCTCGGGTCCTCTACCAGAGGCCAGGAAGCTTGAGGGTTCTGAACAGTATTCTTGCTGTCCCCGAGTGCTCCGACCACCACAGGCACGACTGTCACCTTTACCTTCCAGGCTCTCTCCAGCTCCTCTCTGAGCCCTTGGTATTTTTCGAGTTTCTCGTGTTCCTTCTTTCTGATATTTCCATCACTTGGGACCGCTACATCCACTACAACGGCTTTCCTCTGCCCTTTGTCTATGATCACGATATCTGGTTGGTTCGCCATTACCATCTTGTCAGTCTGGATCTGGACGTCCCACAGGATCTTCGCTCGATATGTATATATATATATATATATATATATATAGGGCGGCCCGGTAGCCCAGTGGTTAGCACGTCGGCTTCACAGTGCAGAGGTACCGGGTTCGATCCCAGCTCCGGCCTCCCTGTGTGGAGTTTGCATGTTCTCCCCGGGCTTGCGTGGGTTTTCTCCGGGTGCTCCGGTTTCCTCCCACATTCCAAAAACATGCATGGCAGGCTCGTTGGGCACTCTAAATTGTCCCTAGGTGTGAGTGTGAGCGTGGATGGTTGTTCGTCTCTGTGTGCCCTGCGATTGGCTGGCAACCAATTCAGGGTGTCCCCCGCCTACTGCCCGAAGACTGCTGGGATAGGCTCCAGCACCCCCCGCGACCCTAGTGAGGATGAAGCGGTTCGGAAAATGAATGAATGAATATATATATATATATATATATATATATATATATATATATATATATATATATATATATATATATATATACATTTTTTGTAAATTTGTAAATGTGCCTCATTTTGTTGTTTGATGTCATGTGTTCCCATCCTGTATTCAGATTTAAGGTTACCAATAAAGAATATTTACTTTCGCTCCTGACAATTTTTATTGCTCTTAAATATAGGGCCTTTGATTAAATTGCCGTTTTATGTTTGTTCAATGCACTCTTATGATTGTTTGAGCACATCTATGGATATTTTCTTACATCTTTGAACTGTCCTACGTACATGATAAAATGATCAAAATCTGTTGCCTGTGTTGCAACCAAAGGAACAACCAATGCATCGGAATTGGTTGTCTAACTCTATTGTCCATGACAAGCTATCACTAAGGTGTCACACAGCAAACATGACCTTTGACCCCCGCTACCTGAAGACACAACCTTCAGCTTTCAAAAGGATCCATCCACAATCTATAATGACCCTCGGGGGAGAGTTGCGGAGTCCAAATAATCCCAATTGCTGTGGATCACAAAAGTCAAATTCTGTACTGTGTTTGTGTGCTGCAAGCACAATATAAATAATCACAAATAAATGCACAATTATTTGGGTGTTTACCTGTGGAAAAAAAAAACAACAACAACCTCGTAGCATCATATGTGCACTTTGGCAACACAAACTTCATCATGTGAAACTTCCAAGAACGTTCAGCATGTGGGTGGTCTTCTCGAAACCCACCGGTGTAATTCTGCAATCAACAGTCATAATACTGAACAGATTATTCAGTCGCGTGGTCATTCGGAGCACTCTGTTGTGATTGAGTTGTTAAAAGAAGGCTGTCCAGATAATTCCAGTAGGAAAAGGGAGTCCAAACAAAGAGAGTGTGAACCGGAAATCAAATGTGGCATCACATATGGGACACATCAAATCTTCTTTATGAGTATTGGTTTTCAAAGGCTCGGTGTGTTTGAAGGTACGTGGCGCTCTCGGCGTGCAGCCGGCACGACGGTGCTATCAATCTGGGTTTCATTTTGCGGGTGGGGGACCAAGAAGACCGAGGGGATATATATATATATAAGAACAGGGTGGGGGGAGGATTTGCGGGCGCTACAGGTTTGCGACAGATGGGCCTTGCGTCAGGAGTGTTTGTGTGTATACACACACACACACACACACACACACATGCACACACACACACTAACCACTCTGATCAGGTAAATATGTGGAATGTTCTGTGGGATGAATCTTACCCTTAGGCTATGAGTTTTGTGACTCTCTACCACGTGTGACAGATCTTCAGTGCCTTCGGCAGCCAAGAGGGAGCATGCCGCCGAGAGGTACGGATGTGAGGTGATGATTAATTTAAGGGCTTACAGTCTGCTACGTGACACTGTCCGTCCACGATCCACCTGCATTGCACATGCAGGCAACCATCAGAGCGCCTGTGGCAACGTTACAACATATCAAGAGGAAATTCAAAACATTCTTGCCAGACGCTGAATCATCGCTTTGAGTAGATTAAAAAAAGGGATTACTCTATCAACGTTTGAATCTGTTAAAAATGTGACAAAGAGTTATGTGACCCACATCAAAATGAATTGAGTGAGGTAAAGTTTACACTCTCCAAGTAAAAGGTGAATTTCAGATGGGCCCGCGCGATACAAGTTAAGTGAGCTTTTGAGGAAATGCTGAGTTCATACTTTCTGGTTGGATTCCTCTAACTGCTATTTCCTGTTGAATGAGCTCAATGAGGATGAATCACACCATAGCCGCCACTCAGCTACAAATATGAAAAACTCTAAGTGGCAGAAGAAAGGTCAGCGTTCAAGGCACCTTTTGCATTGAACAACCAACAGGAACATACACACCAATGTTAGCAGGCAGCTTAAATGTTGCCTGCCAAATTTAAGACCTGTTGCTTCAACAAAGGCAAGTCAATTATGTTCAGATAGAGCCGAGGGCCACAACTCCTCATATATAGTCGGTTTTCGAACGTCTCGGTTCTCGACCAATTCGGCTTTCGACCAAAAATTCTGAGTTTTTTATGCCTCGGATGACGAACAAATTTCGGTTCTTGAACAAACTGAGCGCACTTGAATGCACCATTTGACTCCTCATACCTTCCTTACACGAGGAAGTAACGCTTCCTCGTGTTGCTTTCCATTGTGGGCAGACGTGTTCAATAAACATTTTTATTAAGAGTGTGGTTTCAGTTTTCGAACAATTCTGCCTTCTGGAACGGATTATGGACGAAAACCGAGGTTTGACTGTACTTTAAAACGGATTGTCAAATCTTCTCGCATAGAGACAGGATTATTAGTGTTAATTGTCTATCTTTTTTGAGATGGGCTGCTTCTTTACTTCCCCAAAAAGAAGTGGAGCGCCTCATGTGTTTGTTTGTCGGACCCCGCTGGGGCCAAAGGAAGTTTTTATTTGCCGGGCGCACTCTGAGAAGATGCTACCAAGTGTCAAAGGGAAAAAAATCCTTGAGCAAAAGCGAGTAATTGTGGGGCAGTAGTAATTGTTTGTCAATATGTTGTTAGTAGGCTGCTTTCTGGAGATTGATGGAGGAGCATGACTAAATCCCCTACCTGCATTTTATCCAGAGTTGCACTAAAATGGAATGGCTTCTTCTGAAGCATTCATATGGAAAAAAAAAAAAAAGATGCTAGTGTGGTTTGCAAGCCATATGGAAGCAGTCAAGTTTTTGTCACCTTTAATTGACATCACGTTGTGCGGGCTGAACTTTGAAAATGTGGTAAACTTTCGTCAGGACGCATGAGGGAACCGTCGTGTTCTGTCGTCTCACAATTCCAGCTCAGAGAGGAGCACCGCTTGCGGTGATGCGCGTGCGTCTCAAACCAGAAAGGAGAATGTAAGTGTTTGCCATCAGAATGAGAACAGACAGCGCTGTAAAACGGAATACGTTATCAAAACTGACTGGAATTAGGTAGGTTGACTGTCTCTTCTGGGCTCAACGTAGGTCTTTGTAAAGCAGCGCCGGGAAAGGAGAGGTGGGACGTAAAACTGCGGTTACTAGTAGCTCTCCCTTGGACATTGGTTTTTTAAAACAGGGGTGTGGGCGGAGACACATGATTGATTAATGACTTACTTTTCCACTTTAAGGCCGCAGCTACTTTATGCTCGGCTTCCAGTGGTGTTCATCTAAATTTAATTTATGAGGGAACGCTAAGGTAAGGCGGGATCGGCACTCGCTGGCGCACTCAGGAGACGAGGTTGGTGTCAGGAGAGCTGAGGCTGGCTGGTGCGCGTGCGCGTCAGCCTTTAGACTTTGAGGCCGTCATAAATAATGCACTCTGTCTAAAAAGGAAAGGCTCTCAATTAATGCACAGACAAACTGAAGAAATACAACTTTTGCACACATAAAAATTCCCTTTTTTCCCTCCCACGCCCCCCAAGTGCAAAAGCACTCTACATCACCTCCACAAATTCCGAGAAGGGCGTGAAAATCTGTTGTATGTGCAATCTTTGCAGGGCAACAACAGAGTGCTAAACCTTCCTCTTTGAAATGCACTTTGCCTTAAATCATTAGAAGATATTGAAGTAGCTTGTATATGTGTAGAGTTTGCAGTGATTGCTACTTTTTTTGTCAACGCGCTTGATTGAAGCCACAAATAATTTGCGTCAGTTTGTTAAAAGTGTGGCTTCCTTTTTACATTTACAAATGGAGTGTTGTGTAATGTGTAGAAATTCTGAAAAACTGTAAACTATGAAAATAAAATCAATCACTTGTGAGTTTACTGTACGGAAAAGTTTCCCCAAAAAGTTTCATTCAGCATCTGTCACCTGAAGCCGGCACGCGCCGAGCCACTCACTCCTCCGCGTCCTCCGCTCAACTCAGGTGTGCGTATCCGACTGAGCTACGGGGAACAAAATAGGGATGAATATTTCATGGAACAAAACCTCAAAGCCAAACCTAGATATTAGCCACTTTAGTAATTAAAAATGTATATTGCGCTGCGCCGTCTCGCGCGTTGCATTATTAAAGCTGGATTCCTCTTCTTCTCAAACTTACATCGGCTCAAAAGGATTTTTAATGCAAAACACTCCCTGAGAACGGCGCCGTGCACGTCGCTGTGCTCCTGCGGGTGAATTAGCAGACATGTAGCGGCGGTGAACAACGCTGCGAATTTTTGTCGGCAAAGACGGCGTCGCAGGTGCCTCGCGCGCACGGCAGTCTAATTGCGGAATTTTGCACAAGGAGGACCATCATCCCCTCATGATGGAGCAGCGAGGAACTGTGGTCACGACACACACTTTACTCAAGTCCGCTTTACTGCTGAACTATTACACTGCAATTTTTCTTTTGTTGTTTAAATGACATCGGCTTTGAAAAATCTCGACAAACAATTTGGAATGAAATGAGCTGTGCGCATACACAGTAGGTTGATGTAAAAACACACAGCAGTCAGTCGTGTAGCACCATCATATTAGTCACAAGGCGTCTTGCACATAAAGTTTACGCCATCTAATCTATTACCCCCTAAATGGGATTTTAATTGAATTGGCGTCAGGACGACAAACAACGCTGTCTCTGTTGCAATTAATAAAATCACAGCACAGAATCTATGAGGCTTGATATGAACCTCCATTCACATCAAGTCCATTAATGTAAATGTGAGCAATTCACACAGAATGGCCATTAGTCAAGCGGCCGTGCACAACGCTCGTGATGGCCTGATTTTGAAAGGAGAAAGAGATCAGAGAATGACGGCCGAAACAAAGACACCCTTTCCCCGCACAGTCATCAATAATAATAAAATGCACATTCTTAGGCCACAAATTAAGACGATCTCAGACCCCCCCAAAAAATGCAAACGGTTTTCATCCGTTACATAATTGTCATAGATTATTGAACAATATTGAAAAGTAACTGCCATTATGGCTTTTAGAAAGCACTTACGTTCTTGTTTGGTGTCTAAATTAGTCCGTCTGCTGTCGGCGCCTGAGTAAATACAGTGAGGTGATTAAAAGGGGACGGGCGGGGGGGGGGGGGGACGCTTGAAGCACGCTACTAATTAAACGGCTATGCTAATGCTGTCATACTTAGCAGATGGAAGAGGAATCGCTTAAGTGTAATGCACATGTTATGGTATTTTCGACATGACATGGAGGCTCTCGAGGGATCGCTGGCTGCTGCGGCGTTGTTTCCACTCAAAATACACGCACACTTGCAAGCAAGCACACACACACACACGCACACACACACACACACACACACACAGTCAAGCGACACTAGCGAGTTGTAAATTTGCGAGTGTGTCACCCTAGCAGCCCGTATGTACCCAGTGAAACTTCACATTTGAATGAAATGTGTCATCGCCACCGGATGTCACAGTGACGTGCTTTGACAAGACAACCATGAACACCACAAAATACTTGCACTACTTTCCATTGCTGAGCTAACTTTTTTTTTTCCTACGGCACCCAGGCGTCATATGATTTTACAAGCCCTTCAGCTTGTTTGTGGCCATTTTCGACCACACACCATATTTGTGGGCTTCTTTTACTGGATAATATCATTTTTATCATGAAAATAAAATATTCATTCATTTTTCGCACTTCATTATCCAGGTTGTAAAAGAACTTATACTGTACACAAAAAATATGTCCACATTATAAGTACCACCTTTATATGTACATTATCAATATACTAATAACTTTCACTTCTTACATTAACTTTTTCTCCAAATTCAGCAAATGCTATTTCCACTTCCCAATATCAGTAATGAATCATTCATTTGTCCGACTGGAGTGCAAAAAGCTTTCTTTTGAAAACTCCAAATATTCCATGAAACCATCCAGGAATAGATGAATAACATAAACTGATCGAAATCCATCCATTCGGTTTTTTTTAAAACCTTTTTATCTTCTCTGTTTTAGGGTCAGATGAAATGATAAAAAAAGAAAAAAAAAGAAACAAAGAATTGTCACGTTTTGCGAGGTGGCAGGAGAATTGGGTGGACTGAGCAAAATGTGTTTAAAACAAGTACAAACAGGAGTACACTGGAAAAAAACTAACTGAGGCTTACAAAGTCCTAAAAATCACAGGAAACCAAAGTAACAACTACCTATGCCACAAACAAAACATGACAGGAGCACACAGACACACACAATGATCCAACAAAGACGGACAGAACCCAGGGAACTAAATACAAGCAAAGAGACGAGACAACGAGAAACACCTGGACAAGACACAAAGGGTTGAGGGAGCTGATTGGTCAAACACAAGGGACACGGATGACGAGAACAGGTGGAGACCAAAAAGGGCACATGAGGGAACAAAACCAAATGTAATGGAAACAAAAACAGAACAAGTACATAAAAATGACAAGCAAAGAACCCAGAGTTAGCCAGAGCTGCAGCAGAAAGCGAAGCCATCTGAGTTTGCCTGTAAAAAGTGAGTGGGTGGAGCCAGAAGAGCGTGTTTTTGTCCTTTTTTGATGATGGTACCTGCACAACATGTTATCTATTTAATTAACCTCAACCAGCCAGATACAGACACAATCAAGCCCACATTGAAGGCCCAGGAACAACATTTCACTTGCCATTACAGCTGTTGTCACCTTAACATGCCAGCACGCAGATACACACATACGCACACACGGCAAGTATTTCTCCCTTGATACAGAACAAAGCTAACAGGCTAGAAGTCAAGTTAGAAACCTACCAAAAGATGAGGAAAGCCCCCGAACCCCCCCCCCCCCCCCCCGCTCCCCGCTTCATTATGGGCCTTCCCTGCCCAGACAGCAGTCCAGCGAGGCCGCCGCTATCGCCCCTCACTCAGTCCATCTGCATGTTTCCCTAATTATGAGCTGTGTTTTTTCCCTAAAAGACCAACATCCAGCAGAGATGGCAGGTTGTGTAATCAAAAGTTTGGCTCTGGGGGCCCAAAAATGTAACTAAATGAAAACAGAATAGTTCAGAACTTCATCTAGGGAGGGACCATTAGCGTCAAAATCCTGCGTCGTTCTCATGTGTGCTAGCTCTGCATGTTATAGAGACAGAGAGAGAGAGATTGAGAGAGAGAGAGAGAGAGAGAAAGAGAGAGAGAGTGACAGAGATAGATAGATAGATAGATAGATAGATAGATAGATAGATAGATAGATAGATAGATAGATAGATAGATAGATAGATAGATAGATAGATAGATAGATAGATAGATAGATAGATAGATAGATGCCACATCAACTAATCTGGAAATGCAAAAAAGTGTTTGTGTCACTCTCTTTAAATATCTATTGATGTGACAAAAGCACAGCAAGCAGTATTGACACCCACATCCATCATTCACTTCTAAGTTTCCTCTCTCTCTCTCTCTCTCTCTCTCTCTCTCTCTCTCTCTCTCTCTCTCTCTCTCTCTCTCTCTCCTCTCTCTCTCTCTGTACGCTTTGTAAATCATGTTGATGTATTGACCTGAGCATAAAATGCTGGATGCAAATATGAGGAATATTTCTTAGGAATTCGTTTCTTCCCAGGTCAACCAGATTATTTCAAAGATTGGTAATCATTTAAGCGCACAAACAGTGACAAAAAGTCTGGATCACCCTGCAAGGAAAAGGCGGAGGCTGCAAATGGAGGCGCATTAGCAAAGTGCCACATTTGAACCGTTTGGCAGGGGATGTTAACCAAATATGAGTGCGGCGTAATGTTCCTTTAAGATGTCATTTAAACATATACCTATCATCAGTCGTGGCCCCAGCACGCACCCCGGTACTGATGATCCGACGAGCAGCGCTCGGTGATTAACGGCACCCCACCCATGCGTTGCTTTCTCTATTTCTGTCAGGCCTAATGGCATTAGATCAGTAATTATAAGATTATTCACAGTTCACGCCGGCCTCACTGTTAACTTTTGAGATATGAGACCATTATCTTCTTCTAATCTTTTTCTCCGAATTACAGAGCAGATTCATATCGCCGTTCTGACGGCTCTTATGTCGTGCTGTCCTCAAACTGCGCTCAGGTTTTGTTGCTTTTGATCATGGCCAAGTTCTCATTTCTAGAGCAGCTTTGAACTGAACTTCTGAGTGTTGCTACCTCAGAGCAGACGCCAACACGGGGAGCATTTGGTCAGGCTTTCCTGTTCTTGCAGAACCACACCAACAGGGTTGCTTCTGTATTTGCACGTGTTCTTTCAGTCTTGATTATATATACTGTGGGATGTGGACCCCTGACCAGCAACACCTTTTGAAATTCAAATTATTGTTGCACTCTCATATGAGTTAGGCATCCTTCTGTACATGTGCGCAGTTAAGCTTTGGGGAAACCATTTAATGATCAGAGCTAGCTGGCTAAATGCTAACTACAATATTAAGGAGGAAGATTGCTCTGGCCAGTGAGTAGGCTATTTATAGTACCAAACAGCACTTTTGTCCATGGTACAGCTATTTTTAGAACAGGCAACTTGGTGACCACAGACACCCTATTGGTGATACCTTTCGAAGGTAAAGTGCTAAATAATTACACTCCAAGTACCATTTTGATCCAAATGGATTTAGTATTTGTTGGACTATGACATCTTTATCTTGGAAAAGTACGAGCAGTAACCATTCGATTCCATTTAGAAGTCAACACGAATCGCAAAACGTCTGAGACAATTGAGCATTTACAGTTTTATCTGTTCATTTTCTTAAATATGGTGACCAGCCCCTTCTTCCAAAGGCTCTCTGAACTTGCAGAGGTTAAAGAGGTTAAAGGTGAGGCCTTCTAAACGCCCAAGCTCATCATGCAGTAGAGGCAAGTTCTCAGGCTCCCTGATAATTAAACACCAAAGTGGGGAGGTCTGCGCAGCAGGAAGACACAGCTTGTCGCTCCCTGGGGTGAGGAAGAGTAACTGCTAAGATGAGGAGGAGGAGATGAAGGAGAAAAGGGAGGCTAGCCTAGCCTGAAGGTTAAAGACCAGCCTAGAGCTCACGAGTCTCTGATGGAATCAAACATTGGTGCCAAACTCCATCTCCAGGTAGGACGTGACCTTTAACCTTTGCAGGTGCTCCCGGGTCTTCCAATGGCCGTTAGTCATGTTGCTGATCCTTCAAGGACATTGGCAGCCGAAACTGGCTCCGTACCCCTGTATACTCATGCACTGCAATTAAATAAGTTACATTAGGGAGGGGCCAAGGGCCATTTTGCTAATAGACAAGTGGATTCACACTGACACTTCGCAGTCAAGAGTAAGAAGCAGAGCCAAAACATCACCTAAGATGTAGAAAAGTTCCTATTCTCCATTTGACGTACAGATGACATCACATTGAGAAAGAGTCGGTCAGGCAATGTTGATTTTTTATTTTGTATTTTTTGTACTAATTTAAGTGCTGAAAGGAAATCCATGAGAACACCGCTGTGTGTAATGGCACTGTGCAAATTCAGAACATCAATACAATCATGCATTGATAAATCGACTGCAGTTAAGTTTTCCCATGGCTGTGCCGACCTCCATTACATGTCTCAACTGAGGCAGGTTGAGCCTAATGGGTCTCTGGTGAGGAGCAAAGGAGGTGCGCGAAATGACAGCGAAGGTAAACCTTTCAGAGCTCAATCAGCTCAAGCTTAATTAGCTGCCCTGGTTAATGAACACTATATGCAGTTGTTTGTTTGTTTGTGTCAGACGAAGAAGCAAAACTGTGAGCGAGGATGTTAAAAAATCAGCTGACAATAGCACCGTTGCCCACCATCATGGCACCCCTCCCCCTCAGATGGAACTGCCTGCTTCATAAAACTCGCTTAGCAAGACACTGAGACAAAATGGGCTGTAAAGTTCGTTAGATGGAAATATTAAAAAATAATTAAGCTAATGGAGATAAAATTAAAAGAAATGAGGCAACAAACACTGCCCACCAAGAACGGCATCACCGTGACAGTCAGGATTTCTAATGACAGACTGTATTTGGTGGAGGGTGGGGGGGGGGGGGGGAGTTAAATGGCATGCCGCGCTTAAATTTCTTTGAGGAGTAATGATCCGAGGACGCCGCTCGCTCCTCATGGGGAGAGGAGGGGGGTGGTGACAATAAGAAAAAATAGTGCCCTAAAGCAAAGTGGGGTCCCGCACCAACGCTTCACATTGACTGAGATGCTGTGTTACCTACAGAATTAGAAACTTATCAGAATCAGGACCAAGGCAAGGTCTCAAATGATGGAGGAAAGTTCGATGAAATCTTTGATAGCTGCAGAAAATAGCTGTCTGGGCTCGCACCCAAAGTGAAAGAATGTGCATTTTAGCACTGTAATGCCTGACCCATCAAGGAATAGCCAGAAAAATCGGATTTGGGGAACTGAGATGTTCATTAAACCCTATAAATATTTTTCCCATATCATGTTGTTTTAGATATTTATCGTATCACATTTATAAGCATTATGTAGATATATATCTGAACATGATAATTTGGGGAAAATCACATTTTAAACCTGCAGTGTCAAATTTGATACTGATGATTTCATGTAATATAAAGAACGAGTTACATAATGAAAATGCATGTATCAAATATGATACAAATGGCATTATAGGATTAGAATTAATAATTAGTCGATACAAAAACAAAACAAAAAAGTATCCATCCATTTTCGATACTACAGTACTCACTCTCGGCAAGGTTGTAAGTAAGCGGGATACGATCCCAGCTGACTTTGACAGAGAGATGGGATATTCCTTAGACTGGTCACTAGCTAATTTTTCGACAAACGACCATTACAATCATTCACACTCCAATTCACACCTGGGCACAATTCTATTTATCGACTCACCTAATCCCCAAACTCAGAACTGGGAGGCAGAAATCCTAATCTAAAACACAAAATTATCAATCATTCCCAATTTGACTTCTTGCAGCCGAATTTTTTACATGGAACGAGTTTTGCCAGTGTTGTGAGACTCACCCTCTCACATGCACGAGGAAGAAAGAAGGGAAGAACAAGAACAGAAGATGATCTTTCCGCCGAGGCTGCCCTCTGCCATCTCATTGCTACTTCTCTGCCAGTCTCTGTTAACCAGGCCAAATTTATTACCAAACTTTCTGAAACAGGATTTTGGCGCCACAGTGGAGGATTAGGCCACTCCAGCTTCAGGATCAAATTGTAATAATTAGGTAGAACATGAAGCCAAAATATGTGGAACACACACACACACACACACACACACACACACACACACACACACACACACACACACGCACCCGCACGCACACGCAAATCAAGGCTCCATTGCAGGCAGATTGCGGCAATGAGCGGAATCCCGAATTACTGCAAGGCCTTTTCAGCGTTCCAGTTAATCTCCTCAAGGAGAAATGCAAGATGACAATGGCACAGCACCTCCAATAATTGGTTCCAACAGGCTTACCGTATTAAAACCTGAAATGAGTTCTTCCCCTTTTAAGTGTGATCCTTTATTTCAATCCGAGGGAGAAAATTCTGGCTTTGAGAATATTAATAACTCCCAAGCAACATGAAATAAACCCCTGCCCCTGCTAAAAGCTGTGTACCTGGCGCCACGGCAAAGGTCCCACCAAGGACGGACACTTGAAAGCATCGCGCTCCTCCTCTTGAGCTTCAGAACCATCTTGAAGAAGACCTTGAGGCCCCCTTTGTCATCTCCCCTTGAAAAACAAAAAAAACAAATAGAATTCAGGTCTTTTGATTGGCTGTAGTGAGCGGCTCCTTGGTATCGTGTCAGCCAGAAGTTGTGACTTGAGGGGAGCCCCGGCGCTCCTGCTTCTGCATGGAAATGAGAGCGCCAGGTCTTGAGAGGATGTCTGCTAACTTTGTTCCACATCCAACCTTGTTGCAAAATAGAGAGCACGGTTAAAAGTTAATGCGCCGGCTGCTTTGACTTAACGACGACATGAGCCGGTTTGTTATAGCACTCCTGAAGAGTACACCTATCCCGAAGCATTCTCGCGGTGACTGTGGCAACGTTTGAACGTTTCTGATTACATCTCGCACAGAATGTAGCACACAGTAGCACAATCCGCTCAACCATCCCCGGGGAAATTTGCAAGGCTGAGACAGAAACAGCAGATGATACGTTGCGGTGCCGGAATTTTCCTTTGCAGCTCTGCAGGAGCAAAAACAAAGTTGCCCTTGCGTTTGGATCCATATGAGAAGGGCTGATGAGAAGCCGGAGGAGGGAACATTAATAAAAACATCAAGCGCGGGCATTTGTTGTTTGCCGTGCGCATCTTTACACAAGCTTGCATCATTACAGTTTGTTTAGTGTGCAGATCAAGCCAAAAATTGTTCTGATCACCAGGCATCTGAAAAGCTTTTAAGCACTTGATGCCGATAAGCCTTCCTGATAGAAGATCCATGCGTGGGCGCCGAGAAGAAACACCAAAACTGACATCTGCTAAACCAACTTTGGAGGCATTGTTGCCAGCATAAATTACTGCTTGGGATGGCGCGATCGCAGCTATGGTCGCAAACATATAAACTTAACGGATGTTAGCAATTTATTCAGGAACAACTTTTGAGCAAAAAATACATTTCTAGTTGATTTGATCATAACCTAAAATTCACTGACAGCATTTTGCCTTGAAGATGCCTGCCAAATTTAAGACCTGTTGCTTCAACAAAGGCAAGTCAATTATGTTCAGATAGAGCCGAGGGCCACAACTCCTCATACACAGTCAAACCTTGGTTTTCGAACGTCTCGGTTCTCGACCAATTCGGTTTCCGACCAAAAATTTCGATTTTTTTATGCCTCGGATGACGAACACATTTCGGTTCTCGAACAAACTCTGCGCACTTGAATGCACCATTTGACTCCTCTCGCCATCCTTACACGAGGAAGTGACGCTTCCTCGTGTTGCTTTCCATTGTGAGCTGATGTGTTCAGTAAACATTTTTATTTTAAAAATAGCATGGTTTCGGTTTTTGAACAGTTTCGGTTTTCGAACAGCCTTCTGGAACGGATTATGGACGAAAACCGAGGTTTGAGTGTAATTGCATATACTATTACAACAGTCTTAGCTTGCCAGACTCCCACATTCACTTTGTTTTGCAGATGAATGGAGACTCGCAAAGCTGTCGAGACAAGCGTTGATTGTTGTTACCTTTGACTGAGTCGGACTGATGCACGCAGGTCAAAAATGGTTTCGAGACATACACCGATGTCATCACACAGCTTGGGCATGGCCAGAAATTTTGACATCTCACTTAGGGGCGTCCATAAGTGGATGCACACGTGCACATTCGTGTGCTCAAAACCCCCTCGGTAACTGAGGAGTCATTGTTAATCATATCATCTATCATCTACTTCTATCCCATGCAGTGATTTGCTAGCCAACAGCCAATCAGAGGTCGCAATTGTCACTGATGGCCGTCACAATCCCCCATACTGCGATTGATGGCCCACTCATACAAATCACATCTAAAAATCATCATGACACAAAAATCTCTTCATTTCTCAAAATTCCAAATGTTCCTTTTTTACATAGGCTTGTTCCTGCTGGTACAGTATTATGTATGCGGTGGGTAAGATTGGTATTTGTGCGCATTTTTCATGAAAGCATGACTGCGGGTGGTATCATAAACAATGACTTCTCATCCATATTGTGTGCTTGCTATGGTGGGAAAGTAATGATTTTGATTGACATTGACTGTAAGAATCAAACAATTTTTATTAAAGACACTTTTTTTCAGAGATAGCCATGGCCACTCCTGGCGTAAAATGACAATATAAAAGCACGGATGAAGTTTTTGATTTTGTATATCATTTTTCATTTCATCAAGATTTTATTCATTATTGTTTTGTATTAGCTGAAGTTGCAGATTTACTTCTTTTTTTTTTTACATTCATACGCTGATTAAAAAACATTTCACCATCCATCCATTCATTTTCCAAACTGCTTTATCCTCACTAGGGTTGCGGGGGGTGCCGGAGCCTATCCCAGCCGTCTTCGGGCAGTAGACGGGGGACACCCTGAATTGGTTGCCAGCCAATCGCAGGGCACATAGACAAATAAACATTCGCGCTCACACTCACACCTAGGGACAATTGAGAGTGTTCAATCAGCCTGGCATGTTTTTGGAATGTGGGAGGAAACCGGAGTACCCGGAGAAAACCCACGCAGGCCCAGGGAGAACATGCAAACTCCACACAGGGAGGCCAGAGCTGGAATCGAACCCGGTACCTCTGCACTGTGAAGTCGACGTGCTAACCACTGGACTACCGAGCCGCCCACTTGTTACTCAGTACTTTTTTATTCTAACTCAAGTATTTATTTGGAGGACTACTTTTCACTTTTACTTGAGTCATATTGTCCAAAGTAAAAGCACTTTTACTTGAGTAAAATGTTTGTGTATTCTACCCACTTCCGGTCATTTGTGAGTCTTCCCCGCAAGCATCACGGCATGTTCGCCTGCTAATTCTAGACTATTGAGGAAAGTTTTGTTTCGACTGCTCCCACCTGGCAGCTGGCTGCAGCCTTTGTCACCATTTCACCAGGCGCATGAAAATGAAACACTCGGAACATGAGTGCATATTAACGCCCGGAGAGCAATTAAAAGCAACATGGCGGCACGCTACGCGCTGCTGTGTGCCAGGTAGCGGATGAGACAGACGCCGGAGGGTAATCGGCCATGTTATGTGCAGACAAACACTGAGAATGTAACACGCTCAGGTGCCATCCTCAACTGTCGCACATCTGAGCTGAGCAAACACGGTAGATGTGATCCCTCCCTGGGGCATGAAAAAGGTCTCCACCTCCCTAAACATCAAGCCGCTCAAGCAAAAACAGAAAGCTGAAAGTATCCAAACATGCCGCACCATTACCAGCAGGCCCCCGTTCTCGAAGAAAGCGGACAAAAAGCCCGCTTGGTCCACAAAGAGTCTCCGATTGTGCTGAATTATCCGCCACCTTTATTCTTTGACAATGCACTCTTGAAGCGTGAGTGTTGGAGAAGACGGAGTCGAGGCAGACGGGCTGTCATATCACATCAGCCCATCGCAGGAGCAAGATAATATGTCAGATTAAATATGTATGGGTGAATTAGGGCTATCTCCAGTATCTCATCATTTAAATTCAAATCGCTCCTCATTATGATGCTTGAGAAATTACGGCATTAAAAACACTGTCACATGAGGCTGAAGTTTAAGCGAAATCGGCCAACCTTCTTCAATTGATCCTTTTTGCTTCTCGGTTCGTAAAATACCGTAGGCGCTTCACCTCTCTCCTCACACATCCTAAAACGTGGGCAAATGAAATTTAAATGACGTCATTAAGTCATTTGTTATTTCAAATTTAGAGCAGGTTGAATGTCAGTCAACACAGTCAAAGCTCACAGCAGGTCTGCCGCTCCATTATTTTCTGGTTCAAACTCAAATATTCCACTGACTAAGTCCATAAATGCCGCAGAGAACGGACAGGCCCGATGTCAACAAGAGTCATCATAACAAAGCAGGAAGGACAGTCACCTCGCAATCCAAGAGTCCATTTTGTTTCGGAGAACATTTATCCTCCTGGCTGAAGGTCAAACGGCATGTGTAACGGCTTAATAAGAAAGTCGGCAAACAGCCACCAAGGGGTTTGGCCATGGCTCCTTAAGGTGAGGTATTAGCGCAGCTTATTTATTTTCATTTCCGTGGATTTTATTTGCTTCTTTCCCTCGTGGTAACTCCAGGGCTGATTTCTGCCATGATTCCCTCCTTAATTTTAATATGCTTTTTACACCTCCTTTGTTCTTCATCTGCAAAATAATGGACGTAGGTCTCAAACAGGAACACGAGGCGACCACACGGAGGACTGTAAACTAGCTCTCGTTTCCCCTTTTCCCCGCTGCTTTGCAATTAATTGATGTACGGCCATGTGCTTATATGATAATAGAAGATTTCTTCCTGAAACAGTACACCCCCTTCCCCCGAACCGCACCTCCCCAACATGGAAAAAGGGAGGTTAATTAATGTAAGGGGCCGCGTGTTCACAGAGATTCAGTTTACTATGCTGCCACTGCCACCCCTCCTTCTCCTCTCCATCACCCTCTTCCCTCCCGAAGATCTCAAACCCTGCATCCCCTGCCGCCTTAAGAGCCTTGATTCTTTGCTAATGACCTAGTTCTTTTAATGAGCGGTATTAACCCCTGGCTACAGTCGCCCAGGTCTTAATTGTCAAGCCAGGCTTAAAGGCGGGCCCTCACCCATCAGCAGGTAGAGACGGCTCGCTACATTAGCGCGCCTCGCTACCAGGACCCCAGGACTCAATGATGAAGAAAATATATTTCATAAATACAGAGGTTGCCGGGGCAACTGACGACCAGCCATCATCAACTATGTTACTCTTCCTCTTCTTGTGATGATCAGTTCACATCTAATACCCCCCCCCCCCCCCACCTCCATCCTGTCTCTCACCGAGGACATTCTCCTACTTTAACAAGCAAGGTAGGATATCTACAATTAAAAAAAAACTAAAACGTTTTATACATATGTTTTTGGGGTGTGTGGGTCTTAGTATGTTACAGTGTGTAAACCTGCAAACTCATTAGGACAAATTTGGGAAAATTACATCTACCAAAGAGAAAGGAAGGCAAGCTGGGTCCTTTCATTTCCAGACAATGTGATTAAAAATTCCCCTTTATGTTGCACCCAAGAGGTATGTTTTAAAATTCAAACACTATTTACTATTAAGCACACTATAAAATAAATCCAATAACGAGATATAGAAATATAGACACCCAATTAGCACAAGGATGCTGCGCCTCATGAAACACTAATGGCTTTCATGAAGAAAAGTCCAAAATAGATTCATTCACCACCGAGGCCTTCATGCTGAGCTTTCATTGTAATATGCCCAAAAGTCAAAGCGGTCATCAGTAAATTTAATGAACATTTAACGCTTTTGATTATTGAAATGTTACGCAACGGAACAAGACTCCAACATCAAGAAAGTCATAAAAACGAATGCAACGCAGTTTCTTTGCACTTTCTGGGGCTGCTGAGGGAGGCGCTCTCTCTTGCCTCTGTTTAGTCCCATCAAATTAGTGCTTCCACAGCAGAATCACTCAAAAGAAATACCAGATTGCCGAGGACAGACAGCGATGGCAGATTATGGTTGACCAAATGTGGGCGTGTGCCGCACCCTCATTGTGTTCGGAAATGAGTCCATTTCCCATTAGGATGCTGCCGCTCAGCCTCTACAGCTGCAAGCATTAGCAGCAATAAAGCTCGCTGTCAATCTACAAGAGGGCGGGGGCTCGTGTGCCAGAGAGCGCAGGCTTAACACGCAGACAGCGTGTGATTGTTGACGTGCACGCACGCCCTCGCTCGTGCACGAGGAAAAGCCTACGGACTGAGCCTGCTCCACCCGTTGACGTGACAGCCCGTCGGTCAGAGAAGGGGAGGGGAGACCTTGACCCGAGCTGTCCACCCGGCATCCAGCCCCGCAGCATTGGGACCAATATGACAAGGGCAGAGGGAAGGACACACATACACACTTGCGTGTGCACACTTTGCCATGGTTGGAAAAGCGTCAAAATGTAACTTTTGAGAGCAGGCGGCTGAACGCAAATGTAAACCTATGGGATATTCCGAAAAAACTGTTTGTGTGCCCTTCTAGCCACTTGACTCATGCAGAGCCACAAAATATCTTCATCACTCTGGAGTCATCCTCAAGGTGTTGGCAGGTCATCACTTCGAGCAAGCTTTTATTTTAATGGTAACTGGCAGAAGAGGTGACATGCTGCAGGTGTGAAACATCCGCTTCTGATTACTCCATTCAAACATAAACAAGCTTCGTTATGTTCTGCACCCACTTCTATTCTTGAGTTCACACAATACATAGTGCCTAACACTCACATTTGCACCTATGGGGAAGTTAGGGGATGTTTACACTCGAAAAGGATGTCGTAAAAACACGTTTTCTTTTGCTTTGAGAAGTAAATGCTGACAATATACACCAGGGGTACCCAACCGCCGGTCCGCCGACCGGTACCGGTCCGCAGGGCATTTGGTACCGGGCCGCACAGAAAGAACTTGCCTTAATTCCGTTTTATTTATTTCAGAATACGAAAGATGTTTTATTTTGAAAAATTACCGGATTCTCCGTCACGTCCGTCTGTGTCACGCTTGACTCACGTCAAGCCACGCTTCTCCTTCACGTGACCAATTACGCTAAAAACAAAACGCTGGAGCTTGCAAAATGACTAAAAAAAACTGCAGGAGATCGCAAATGACGGCGACTTTAAAAGTACGTTTGAGACAACTGGATTAAAGTTATGGCCCGAATACTCTGAGATCGCCACAATAGCACTGTTGCTATTTCCGACATCCTACCTGTGTGAGGTGGGGGTTTTCTGCAGCAACGGTGACTAAAATAAAATTACGAAGTAGACTGGACATAAACCACACACTTCAGGTGTCATTGTCTCCTATTACCCTGAGATGGGACCGTCCGGTTGCAGAAAATCAAGCTTGGGGCTGTGGTGAGTCGTCATTTTCATGTACAGTACTTTGAATTTGCGTTGTATCGTATTTTGAAGGCATTAATCATGACCATAGCGATCAGAGTGTTGCGGCCAGATTAGACGCTCCTTGTGTTTATTATTATATTTCGAAAACACCACAGTTTTCATGCAGCTCATACCATATTATTTTGTCGTATTAATCCGCCACACTTTAAATGCCGGTCCCTGAAAATATTGTCTGACATAAACCGGTCCGTGGGGCAAAAAAGGATGGGGACCCCTGATATACACGCAAAAATGAATGGCACCATATTGAAGCATCTTTGAGCATCTTGGAAAGAGAATGATAAATTATTAAATGGATGTAGAAACCCAACTCCAACATGCACAATTGCTAATAGTCGCATAGGATGCCATTCTAGTGGCATAAACTGCTTGGATAATTCCGATGTTATGATTTTTATGCATAATTTTCATGCTGCAGACATTTTCTGTTGAGGTTGACAAAAATTCGATTCAAAAGTAAAATTCACAAAAAAGCACATTGATTACATGCTCTGTTTTCATGCAGTCCCAGCGAGTGGAGCAAATATTTCTGGATGACAACATTTATTCACTTCTACAAACAGAGCAAAGCAACTTAAGAAACCTTTGAGAACGAGGCTTGGCTGCTTTCTGTGCAACATGGTACATAATAAATCCCGGCGGCAGAAAAAAAAGTCTCGGTGTTGTGCTCTCCAGAAGCAATGACACTGTACTTTGTGAGCTTGGTCTTCTAAAAGCAATAAAGGAGAATATCCCGCCTGAATGGGACTCCAAGATCCTTCACGGTAAATTTAAGGAGGGGAGATCCGCGGATGCCTCAGGAGCCACCAAATGCCTTTCCATAAGCTCTCGAGGAGGGAGAGGACTAAGGAGGACGTTAGGGAGGCAAAAGAGGACCATATTTCTTTTCATCACCCTCTCCTTACTTCCACCCTTTCTTCTGTCCTTCATTTCAGTTTGACGAAGTCAAGCAAGTGTCCTCATTACAGCCATCATCATGGCCACTATCATCGTCATCATCATCATCATCATCATAGATGCTCCAATATTTACCGCCATTTACCCCCGGGTTATCAATGCAGGTTACAATCTGTAATCCATGAATGCCTCGGAATAAGAATAGCCCCTGCTCGTTTTATTTTTCGGATCGTTTCTCTTCCTACGCGGCCCAATCTTCCTCCTCTTCTTCATGTTTTTTTTTCTTTTTTTCTTTTTTCTGTTGCCCTGCAGGCTTTACCGATGCTCCGCAGCCCCAACGTTTATTCCTCCTAATCTCAGCCTCATCTCCAGGCGAGCTGTGACAGATGGTTATAGGCACACAATAGTATTAAGACTTTTTCCTTTTCCTCACCCCTTTGCCTGTACCTCTCCCCCATACTGCTCCCCACCCCCCGTCCTCCTCTGTTCAACAGACAGCGATCAGACGCCCCAGCCTGAATCCAATGTAGGTAAAGTGGGCATTAAACGCTTCCCCCTGCCTATGCCTCCTTCATTTCCCGTCACTGCTGTTTACACTCCAAGGTAAAATGTATTAACTGATTGACTGTTATTAAACACTGTATTTCCATTGGCTGTACGCCGGTTAACACAAATGCACACACACACACACACACACACACAGAACTAGCAAATGCTCATTCAGCATCATGAATACATACTGGTCTAATTTGAGTCCCACCTTCACTTGTTTCTGAAGAGACCATCTGGATGATGTATAGGGCTAAATAAGGAGGGTGGAATTACCTTGCCTATTCCCTTTCACACCCCCGCTACTGTCACTCCTTACCTTTTGAACCACTCCCCTCGGCAACTTGGGAATTTGACTGATTCCTAGATTTGGAAAATTAGCCTCTTCATGTTGGTTGGGGCATGTCTCTCAGGTGCCACCCACAGTGGATTAATTTCCATTTTTCACCTCACTATTCACGCCTTTAGCCATCACACAAAGCTGGAGTGGTATAATAATAATATATTCAGGTTGCCGATTCACCTAAGGCTTTGCTATACTGTATTGTCATTTTCATGAATCACTGATAAAAAAAAAAATAACAATAAAAAAAAAAATCGCCACCACCACTGATAATCACAACACTCAAAGGTTCAATCTTCTTTGAAATAAGGCACACATACATGCCATGAATGTCCATATTTTGCCCCTCAGAGAATGCGCCTTGTTTTTTACAGTATGTCAAAATAATGGAGTCCTATAAACTTTACCAACAATCACCATAACTATGGTTTTCTTGCAATGGATGCAATCGAAGAAGGAAAAGTGGTGATAGAGCCGAGGGGCTTGCAGAGGTCGCAGAGTTGGATGTAGGCCTGCCGGGACCCGGCGAGGATTAACACAAGCGCTGTGCTCAGGACATATGGTATTTGTCATCTCCCACTGGGGAAGAGACTCTCTTGGCCCCTCCGAATCATCACATCTCTTTCTAGCTGACTTTCCCTCCCTCTTTTCCCCCTCTCCCTGTCAGGATTTAAAGGCCTGAAGTGCTTTAGTTGTTTACTGTGAATTAAACGGTCCTCTTGTATATGCCCACCCCCCACTACCACCACTACCCCCTCTGCACCGCCTAAATGTTATATGTGTATAAATATTGGGTAAATATAATTAGCAAAGGAAAGACTGCTGACACCAGTGAGTCCAATCAGAGAGCTCGTTTTTTCTTAATTCATGAGAAGTCGGCGGGACCGTTGGTTGACGCTCATGTAACACTGAAGAACGTAGTACACTAGACCTTCCTACAAGATGCATAATGTCACAGGTGACCAATTCAACTAAATTCCCCGAAATTCGCTAACCTTACACTGTCACAGGGATCAAATTCAACTCAAGATCCCGAACCCTAATCCCTTTTCCTTAAATTTTTACAGAGTTCAAGCATATTCTTCACCAAATCCCCTCTTAATATTCAGTGAACATTATCTGGACACTTTTGGTGCAACTTTTTGTTGCCACTGTTTTCCATGACTTCTGATTTCCAATTAAATGTGTCGTTCCAATTCCCAAAAAAAATAAAAATAATAAACTGCCAATTGTGTATACGTAATATCACGAGGTGCTTATACAATTATAAGATTATCACGGTCACACAAAGGGAAACCTTGACTTTTGTTTGACAACTATGTTAGTTGCAAGACTGTCATCCAGAACGCAAAACGGATGCATGACGACCTCTATCTTTGGGCCTATTAATTGTGAATGCAAAAAGTGCACTCTGATCCAGGCCCAAGGAGAAAACGTTTAAAAAATGTGTATTACCATGCCCTTCAATCCATTGAGAACAGGTACAAAAGGAGCCACGCGAGAGCAGCACCTTCTAACGCCGTCCTGTAATATGTCGGGAATCAAAGCGAGTTTATTATTGTTCGCAGCTTGATCAGCGGCATGTTGTAACAGCAGCATAAAAAAAGAAAGCTCTGGTGGGAGCCTGCCAAAATAGACCCTCATTCAGCGCAGCTAGCGTGTGAAAATACCACCCCACCTCATATTTCACAGCCAGAACGAGCGGTTTGCCGAGAGGGCCCGGTGATGAATTACACCAAAGCACGTTCCTTATGGGAAATGTGGATGGTGCAGGAGAAAAGAAGGGGGGAATGAGCTCCAGCGACAAATTGCCTTCACTGCCAGTTAGTCCGTGTTGCTTTCTTCTTAGTGTGTTGTCAGGCGAAGGTGGTTGGAGGCTTTATTGTGTTAGGTGGAGGTTATTTTGTCTTGTGTTGGACATTTGAAAATCCCTTCAGGTAGTAGAATCTCTACATCTGGGGCCTGCCTGACCAGGAATTTGAGCGCCTTGGGAGTAAAAGCAAGCGATGCAAGACTAAAAAAAACAACCAAACCCTTAGATGATGATTCGCCCCATCAGCTCTGTCGATACCTGTTAGCAGCAGCAAGCAGACGGTGGGCTGGAGGCCAGATGAGCTACCCGGCCGGTTGGAATGTTGCCAACTTGAATCTTTGGGATGAGTTCAACGGGAATCAGTGCATGCCATTTTTCATCCCACAGGCCGGAGCATCAGCAAAAGCCCAAGGCCACGAGGATGACTCGCAAACTGGAGGATGAACTTCAGAAAGGCGAGTGAGAGGGAGACAGGCAAACCTTCTGACCAGGGAACTCATCCGCTGTGAGCTTTGACCTTTGCTGTCTACATTCCGCTCCATGTGCGGTTCCATTAGATAACCAACATAAAAAAAAAGGTTTTTTTTTCCAGAGATTATTTCCTCTCAGCCTCGGTTGCATCATTCCTCGGTTTGCTCGCCGCCATTTTGCATGTTTACCACACACACGGATAAGATGCAGGGATTACCGGGCCTGAGCGCGTTTGCCTTCGATCTCAATTTACCTCTGAATAAATCCCAAACTCTGAGCATGTAGCAGGCGTAATCCAGCCTCCATTTGAGCATTCCAGGCACGGGAAGAAGAGCGAGATTACCAGCAAGCTTTTAACCAGAATAGGTAGAGGACAAAGGCGGTGGCGGCAATGGTGGTCTGATTTCCTGAGATCTTTCTGCATTAAGCTTTGTTTTCTGCCGGAGAGGCCGGAGTGCAGAACATTGACAAATGTAGGGGAGTGGCCTTGGGTATTTCTGCTGATGGGACGTATATTTTCTGTCAACAAATGCTGGTGTATGCAATAATATTGCAAATTTGAACCATTCAGAAGAAGAGTCCTGTCTCACTCAAGGGGTTTAGATCTTTCAAGTATTGTTTGAGCCTTGAATTTAGGTTCTGGAAATCAATAAAGGATTATTGAAATATTTTTTTATTGTATTTTAGACCAGAGGTTATGCTTTATCATTTTCTTTTTGGAATTTTTATCTTTATCTATCTTTATCTGAATACAGACTTGAAATAAGCCTGCTTGATGGCTAACGTTAGCGCTGAGCTTTTCAAAAAGGAGTTTCTTTGCTGGCAAGACAAACTGCTGTAAAATCTTTGACAAACTACCAAACGTATTAAACACAATCAGAGGAACCATGAGGTGACTTGGTGTCCAGTAGATTCCTGAGATTTTGTATTGATTCTGATCGATGTCTCATCTCCACATTGCTAATCAGTGTGCATGCTAACTCCTTTTTAATGCACTCTTATCATGCCGTTCACACCGGAATGGACACAGAGACGTAATGTAGATCCCGCCTATCCAGGGCAGTTAGTGAGTAATTGGCAAAAAGGGCATATAATGCTCGTCTCCTTGAGAGTTTGACCCGATTTGTTTGTGCCCAAGTAATTTCATTATGTCTGTGTGATTCCCAGGAGTGGCTCTTAAACGCACACTAGAGAGCGGATAAGTGTTTGGCGCGGTGTCAGCAAAGGCGAGCCGAGTTGCGGAGCTCCATTTCACTTGCTTTTATGTTGACAAATTCTATTAGGGCACAAAGGTGGCTTTAATTCAGATCATCAAGTGTTGATGTGCCACCACAGGAGTGAGAGCATTCAGCCACCCAGCTGGCATTTTTTTTTTTTTTAAAGGTTTGCTGAATTTGATTTAATTTGTTGTATTTATTTATTTTGTGTTATTTAAGTACAGTAATGGTGTTAGTGAATGCAGTGTTCTATTTTTTTATAGATCCATCTTTTTGAATACAATTAACATTTTTCAGAATGGATCCAATTTAATTGTCCTTGCATCTTGTATAGTGTTTAACTTGAAGGAAAAAAAAGGAATGCCACGAATGGCGTAGTCTTTGTTGACATCATGTTCAAGAGGATGACACCACATGCTGTAAATATATAAATTAATTTGCTGTGGCGTGTTCCATGTATGTGCACGACAGGCACACAATGCTGAGGTTGGAATTCCTGTGATGTCAACAGAAAAAAAAAAAGAAATAGAAAACACATTTAGATCTCTGGCACTGAGAACGGCGCTCGGGAGCCAAGGATCACCGGGCCAGGCATTGCGTGTGACAAGATGCATCGTGGGGTGGTGCACAAAAGAGCAACTCAGTGAGGTACCTCCTATCTGAGGGCAGGGAGACAGCACAGGTTGTACCTATTAAAACAGCTTTGTAACTCAAGAAGCAGCAATTTAAGAGCGAGGGCGGAGGCGGGATTGAGGAAGAAAGCTCCGCTAATGCCATAACTCCGAGGGCTCCCAAAAGACAGCTTTGAGGATTGGACTGGATGACAGCGAGACTCGTCATCACAGAGGTGGCTGGGAGTGCTGCTAATGAGAGGACGCACGTCATGCCAGGCATGATCGTGCACAGATTGCACCCGGAAAAGGGGGAGGCGGCCCCTTTTGTCTATTTAAAAAGTGTCATCGGCACCGGTCGAAATGAAAAAAAAAAGCCATCCTGAAATGCATATTTGGCACCGTAGCAGTGTCTTTTTCAACTGACTTCTTGTGGTTGAAGCCCGGCAAATTCTTTGTTGCCCCACAGATGAAGGGAGAGAATGCACCAACCTACAGTCATTCTTCCCTCCTCTGTGGTTGGCAACAGCGACCAAACCATGCAGGAAACTGTATCCTATCACTTAAATGGTTAAGTATTTTATGAGTAAAATGCTTCCAAATGTCTCTGAGAAACCTTCCAGACCACACCAAAGAGCAAATGAGGTAATATTACATTTCTGAAAAGTCCCCACGATGATACCCTGACTTTGGTGTAATTGCATCAGAAAAAAGACGCTGCACGAGTCTCGCTGCGTTACATGTCAGGCCATTGGACTTGGCGAAAGCTGAGCTCATTAAGCGTGTGGGAGAAAAAAAAAACTTTACAGTGTTTTGCCGGCCCAGGGCGTTGTGCACGTAGAGGCCAGCACAACATGCCGACGCACAATATCAAAAGAAATCATCCTGGGTGCTGTTGGCTCCTGTTTTTCTGCAACACAGGAAGAAACTTGCACATAAAAACACATCAGCTCGACTACGCATGCTGCAATCACAGCATCGCCTCACAGCTCCTACATGAGAGTGTGCATTATTTCTTTAAAAATAAAAATGGTTTAAAGTGCTGCTATCAGAGGTACAGCCCGACTCCAATTCATTAATTATTTGAATCCTGATTTTACAAACAAAAATAAGTTTGGCTTTTTTTTTTCATTTTGTTTCACTTTTGTTGTAAGTCAGTGCTACTTTCCATTGAATGTTTTTACCAACCACGGTGGAGTCCATGTCAAATTTCAGCTTTTGATGATTCTTGCTTTGCGCTTTCAATAACTTACGTGCTGCCAATCAAGGGCCTGATTGTGGAACATGTGGAGTGATATGATTTTATATTTAGCGGTTAGTCCAGATGCAGCCCATGGAACGAACTTGAGTCAGAGTGTGGAGAAAATAGGGAGACGCTAGACATGGTATGAGGTGACATCATTGGTCATGGGAAAAATCAGGCCTGGCATCAATGAAGATGATCATAGACATTGTGAGATTAAATTTGACATTGAGACGTAATCCCCTTTCCTCCTAGGTGACAATGCTCACCCCCACAAAATGTGATAGTTGCAGAAATGGAGTGGCCTGGAGCAGTTTTGGCACAATACAAATGTTCCATTTTCCTACTAATTGTAGTGTTGTTCAATCAACAATTTACCAAATACAAATGTATAAACCTTTTGTTTTGCTGTGCATAAATCCAATGAACTTCTCAACCTTGTGCTCACTCCCTGCAAGAGAGGTGACATTCCATGTCCCTAGAGCTAGCTTCTGTAACTGGGTATTGGACCTCTGAGGTGCCTGCCTTCGGCCATCGACCAAGCGCACATTGCAACTGGTGACATCCATTCTGCACAAAGTCACCCCACATAAATTCCCTGGCTCAGAGGCAGGATGCTCAACGACTGCGTGCGCCACTCAGGTGGGGTTCTCACCAGGTTGTTTCAGCGTCTCCTGAATTCTGGATGCATCCCCAAACAGCAGAAGGAGTCCAATTATTCCCATCACAAATAAAAGCACATTCCAAGTATATGAAGGACTACAGACCAGTGGCTCTGACCTCAGTGCTCTGCAACTGCATTGAGAGAGCAGTGGGAGACCAGCTGTCTGACATGCTGTCCAACAAACTTGACTCACTCCAGCTTTCATATAGAGCAAGACGTGGTTGGAGAAGATGCAAGTCTCACACTTTTAGACACCGTCACAAAACACTTGGACATTGCAGGTTGGAGAGCAGGTCCAGCCCTTTAAATACCTGGGGACTGAGATTGACACCTGTTTATCCTACACACAGCACACAAACTCTATATACAAGAAAGCACAACAGCGTATCCACCTAGGAATCTAAGGACTTGTTTTTTAAAAATGTATTTAATTATTCATTCATTTTTATTGTGTAAAATGTGTCTTGATGGGAATGTGTGAAGGTGTTTGTGAGCCATTTTAAGGAATCATTTCGGTTACCATCGGGGACAGACAATAAAGTATTCTATCCATCTTTCAACAGGCCCTTCTTATAGATGGTGAGCCCATGGGAAGGAGGACCCACATTACCCTTTCGGGCTATTCCTGGCTAGGTCCTGTGGATGAAGGCTGGGCCACTAGGCGCTGGATGAAGGCCCGGCAACTCGGCGTGCATCTTCGAGCCCCACCTCAGTTCCTAGCTGCATTGAGGGGCCCCGGTGACCCACATCCGGGCAGGGGAAAACATATTCCAATCTTTGTAGGTGTCATAGGGTTCTTTAAGCTATGCTTGGACCTGTTTGACCCTGCAAGACAATTTAGCTCCTTGGATCATTGGGACATGCAAACCCCAATACATCTCATTTATGGTTTAAGCATGTACATGATAAGATATAAGGTATGTTCTATATCTTTGGTTCTGGAAAACAAAGTTTGCTACAACAAAGACAACCTATGGTCATTTGAGCTGGTCCTCCCCAGTGAATAGACGGTCACCATATGTCTTGTGTTAATTTTGGCTGATACATCGACTCATGGCCCTTAAACATGGTTACAGAATATGAAGCTTGAGAAACTGATTTGGAGGCTCTGCCCCCCGCCACCACCCGCTCTTCCCTCTCCTTAGCTGCCTAATCTTGTGCAGATTAAAACATTGTTATCATGAAACAGGCTTTCCCTGTAAGTAATCCCCTCCTTTTTGAAAGCGGGGGGGAGGGAGTTGGGGAGAGGAGAGGTGTTATGAGGAATCTGCAGCAAAGAGCCTTTTTTGCTTCTTGTTATGTCAGGCTGTATTTTAAACAGCGTTAATCATATACCTTTGTGGACACTTAATTAAAATTACAAAACCAATTTTAATCGCGGGTCCAATTAATATGTAAATATATGCAAATGTAGTGAAACAAGGTGGTGATTAAGTTAAGAACACTCTACTTCATGTCGTCTTTAAGTGTAAAAACAAACCGTCTCCACCTTAGCCACTATGAACAAGGGTGTGATGTTTACTGAAAGACAGTACGATCCTAGTCAGAAATCTGCATTATTTCATGCATCGTTGCTTGAATAGTCAAAGTTTTCCAGGCTGGAGGTGGGAGTTGACAATTCTGAAAGAGCAGATTCGTCCTTCTAATTAGGCCTTGGAGATATGGTACTTGTTCAAAGTGCCGTCTGCAAGGGGGGTCGGGCAGGAGTATGAGAATTGTTGGGGGGCGAGTGAAGGGGGGCATTCAGGTAATAATGATTCCTTCATTATGCAATGTTGGGCTAAAAGACGAAACAGTAGGAACAGTGGTGAAGAAGATTAATTCCCGCCTGTGAGTAAGGCCTGTAGTGTCAGTGCGATGGAGGTGAGGGCAGGTCCTTATCACTTGGATAACTTTATGAATAAAAAGTGAAACTACAGAGTTCTTTGTCCATCTTGAGACCTTCTACTAAATATGGGTATAATGGTTTGTCCTTGTTTATGTGTGGTCAGGGGTGTCTAAACTTTTTCTTCCTAAGGACGCATCCAAGAAAATGGAAGGATGCAAAGGCCACTTTGACATTCTTCACCCTTACTTTATTTGCAGTGCCACACTCAAACCAATCAATCAATGTAGGTAAAGATATGATCAGTAAAAATTATATTTTTGTTCATAGCTAGGACTTTTTTTAAGATTCTGGGCAACTCTTCGACCCTGAAATCTAAACTAATCTTACCTTGACAAGGATCAGGAAGATCAGAAAAAAAACACATCGCTATTCACCTTATTTTCTATATTGGAATAAATTAACGTCATGCTTCAGGTCATTATATTTAATGAATAAATAAAATGAAAATTTAGTTTTGTAAACAACAGGGGTCAAATATAAACTGTATGGGAACTGAAGGGCCACTGAAAAATGTAGTTTGGTCACCACAGCTGAAAACCGAACATGTGTGGGCTCAATTTCTGAGACTTTGTTGAACATGTAAGTGAGAGGGCAGCCTGCTGGCAAAGATTTTAGAACCAGTTTGTGCGATTGGATGTTAGCAACCTGTAATCCCATCTGAGCCGCCAGAATGTATCGTGTCAGTGCCCTCTCTTTGGTTCCCAGGAAGAGCTGCGAACCGCTGTTACCTCAGCTACATGCGCTTTTCAGGTGACTTACTCACACAAAGCCCAGCAGGGAGTCAGGCTCTCAACTGTTAGAGCGATGACACGAGCCCCCAAGTGGATAAGGATGACGAGCAAAAGTGGGCCGTAGCCGATGACTGCAGGCAGAACACTTCAGGAGGCAAAAAACACCGCACCAACATGGAATAAAACTCAATGGAATCGCAACGGGGCCTGAAAATAAAGTTATATGAAGGCATTCTACTTGGTGTGAAAGTGTTTCAACAATTACTTTTGACTGCTTCTCAGGGAAGGTGAAATTAGCATCACATTAGCTCATTTTCACGACTGATCAGATGGAGAGCAAACTAGAATAGGAGGACGATATGAATGCTGTATTTCCTTTTGCGGAGGAATATAATAGTTGAGATGTCTCACATTGCATTCATAAGCTTCCCGGTTGTATGAGCTCGAGCAGTGAATGCCAAGCATGTGTCGCATTTAAGACCTTTCTAATAAGATCAAATTCTTTGACGAGAGTGACTGTCTGAGGTAATGATCCGTCAAAACACAGAATCCCAGACAGAATTATCACCTGCTAAGAGATGTGTAGAATTGACTTTTTTTCTTCTGACAAGTGTTGAAATGTGTGTTGCTGCCTTTGAAAATTAAATGTAAAATGACAACACTTTTTTTGTCAGTTGAGGCTGCAATGCTGCGAGCAATCGCACCTACCTGCCTTGTCTGTCCAAACATCCGCTTAGCTCATATTCTACATTCATTTCAGTCTTTGCCTTGAGGTGATTACCGAGTGGCTATACATTGGTGTCTTTTGACAAATAAATTGCACAGAATGCTCTTCGCTGTTAAAAAACCAATGCGTGGCAGACAGGGGACATTGACACTGGCCCATACATGTCCACAGAAATATCTACTGAACAGGCAATTTTAAAATAGACGGAGGTAGTTTGACTAAGCAATAAAAGTGTTTCACTGCCACAAGAGTGCCGGCGTGAGCAAGAGCAGCCGTACACCTCCATTTTCTTATTTATAAATCAACAGCGATTCCTTTGATAACTTGATGTTAAATATGATCCGGTTGCCGCGTTAGAAGTCGCCTAAATAAAGAGAAAAATAAACATTGATCTAATTCCCTTTATTGGTCATAATCAGGAGACCGCCTTTGGCCTCACTTAATCACAGTCACATTGATTTTCCATTGGTCTTCACTGGCCGGTGGACTGCCGCACTGCTGAACGAGAGCACTGGCAAGCCTAAGCTTGCCTGGCTGCTGCTTCACAAATATTCACTTGCGATTGTTTAAAAAGGCTGGGGAATGACAACTATGTGCAGCTGTGCACAAACACACTTTTAAGTGAGATAAAGTGGAGATGAGATGAACATGTTTTTGGAGCTTTTATGGTTTGTTCATATGACAAAATATACAAGAGCTAACTGGCATTTCATAGTCCTGGGATTGACTAGTGACCAGTCCAAGGTGTACCCCGCCCACAACCGTCACCAGGGCCCAGCATTAAAGGGGCACATGAAATGCATGGGGGGTCAATCAAACAAAATTGACCCTTCCTCTTGCTCAAAGTCAATCAGGATGGGCTCCAGAAAACCAAACCAGAGTAGAGGGAGCTGTCGATAATGTATGGATGGATGATATTTTGTATTAAAACTGAACATTCTACAATGTGGTCCAAACCAAAGAAGCTCGGGTCCAAAAAGCCCCTTGGAAGGACAATATGACATTTGACATGACACTACAAAAGATTAAAACACACACACACACACACACACACACACACACACACACACACACACACACACACACACACACACACACGTTAATTAAATATGCAACTATAATTTATGCTCTAACTGGTAAATAAAATGAGGTTAGCGGGTTAGCCAGGTCATCATGGTGCAGTGGTGTGTCACTCCTTCCCTTCATCAGGATCCTCATTAACCTGATCTCCTTCACAGGTGAAGAACACGGCAAGTGAAACGTCCAGAATGAAGGCGTCCAACATGACAAATAAGACATCATTAAAGCACATTAACATCCACATTATCGCTTTTACTGCCTCCTTAGAAGTCAGACGTGGTGGCTGAGTCACGGGCCAGCCCACTAGCTTGTCATCTTGTGGCCAATGGCAGGTCGTGCGTATGCCGGCGTAGCAGCGGCTATCAGAAACTCAAAAAGATACTGAGATGCTGCTTCTGAACATTAGAGTGACAAGATGAGGCTTCTCTCCTGAACTGACCCTGGCTCACCAGTCATCTCCATGTCATAATTTAGCATCTGTGCTGAAAGGAATGATTGTGAATGAGGACAGTTTCCTGAATATGAGGGAAGTTTAAAGCAAATAATAATCCACCCAAGGATCGAAATAAATGGTTTCGCATCACAGTTTGCGAGGCAAAATGTAGTGAATAGCAAAAATGAGAATCAACCGCCGAAACGTGGGCATTTGAGGCAAGCTCTACGCTTGGTGCTACTTATGCCACAGCAGCTAGTAAGCAACGAGCTTCAGCTGGCTACTGCTGTGGTGTAACATGTTGCGGAGTCGCTCCTTATATGTGTAGGCGGCCACCTACTTTCGAGCTATTTGACTCCATCGACTGTAATGGGAACGGAATACAGAGAATCAAAGAAGCACTCTGACTGCTGAACAAGGAAACAGCGGTAAATAAAACAATTATAGCAGGTGGCCGATTCAATGTCGCCTCTGGTCCTCTTCAGAAACATTTGGTAACATCTGCCCATCACCTAGAAGTGTCTGCTAATTTTCGTGTTTGTGGGATCATGTTTGACCATGCAAGAGTTCGGTCGGTGCAAGCATTTAGTGTGTTGGCTCAAAGGTGGAAAACTCAAACATCGGGGGCACAGATGTGGCACGCAACATCATGTTGTCATCCGCTGCTCAACCCGTTTGGTGTTTTGTTGTTTTTGTTCCTGATTGTAGTGTCCTTGGGTGTCTTGAAAGGCGCTTATAAATAAAATGTACTATTATTAGCGGCCCGGTAGTCCAGTGGTTAGCACGTCGGCTTCACAGTGCAGAGGTCGTGGGTTCGATCCCAGCTCCGGCCTCCCTGTGTGGAGTTTGCATGTTCTCCCCGGGCTTGCGTGGGTTTTCTCCGGGTGCTCCGGTTTCCTCCCACATTCCAAAAACATGCATGGCAGGCTCGTTGGGCACTCTAAATTGTCCCTAGGTATGAGTGTGGGCGTGGATGGTTGTTCGTTCTCTGTGTGCCCTGCGATTGGCTGGCAACCAATTCAGGGTGTCCCCCGCCTACTGCCCGAAGACTGCTGGGATAGGCTCCAGCACCCCCCGCGACCCTAGTGAGGATGAAGCGGTTCGGAAAATGGATGGATGGATGGTATTATTATTATTATTATTATGTTCCGGAAGAATTGTCTTCATTTTTAACAACACTATGATATTAGATAATTAGAAACAATTGCACCCACTGTTACTTAAAAGTAAATTGAAAAATTGCTGAACAATTATTTACTGGTGTCTAATTTTAAAAATAGTTATCCAACAATTTGTTGTGCATAGTTGATAGTATCAGGCAAATGAACACTTATATGGCCCTCTGAAGGACATTACAGTTATGATGTGGCCTGCGATAAAAATGAGTTTGACGCATCTGGTTTATCGGAACACCTCAAACATAATACAACCAAAATCTGTAAACACGTGATTTATTATTTTTTTAAATCTTTATTTGTGGGGTACATCAATCATGTTCAAATCAAATAAGATTTGAAAAATCATAAAGTGCGTACCCAGCGTTTTGGTGTAGGCGAGCCAGGAGTGGTCTATAAGGTTAAAAGTATATTAATTTAGGATAAAATTATTCTAAAATCAAACTGTCTTTTATTTTCACAATGGAGTCCTGAGTTTTGATTTCGACATATGAGGACACAAAAGCACAATAAATGTTCTCAAATATTACATTAATTATTAATTAACATCATTAATTAAAATAAATATATAATTGCCATAGTTTAATTGTTTGGTAAAATATATATTTTATCAAACTTGCTTCAGGTCCCACAAAAATTGCTCCACAAAATTAGAAAGTTGCTCCTCAAATGAAGTCATTGAAAAAAAAAAACAACTTTTAATTCAAGCCTTGAATCCACCTCAGTTTATTCACTGTGTGAATGTTCAGGGGGTAAAAAATCTGCATACTTTTCTATCTTTTGTCTATAAAAACTTGCACCTTTTCAATGGAATTCAAAGAATAAAATGTATGGCTTGTTCCTTGTGAACCTTGAGGGGGCTGATGGAGCTGCAAACAAACATAATGTAGCTTGTTAAACAAGCCAACTGGGACTTGTTTGGCTCACTTGCACTGCCAAACAGGAGAAGTACAGTTGCTAAAGGGTCAAAAAGGCTCAATACTGGACTGCTGGAAGACATCCAAGGACTGCTTCAGGTCCACGCATTAGGGGGCACAAATACCCACGCTGTGCCACAGCTTTTCTCCACGCAAAGGTGAGATCACAGAATTGAAAAATAACGTCATTAGAGCCACAGCATCTATTTGAATGATGTGGAGACCATGTTGACCGCCAAATATTTGACGCCAAAGCAGACTTACTAAGTAGAGTAGGTTAACAAAGGTTATTCACATAAAAGAGGACAATGACGTCTGAAACAAATAACACACTGAGGTTGATGCAAATAAACAAGAAAACCATTTCACACAAAGAGGTGGACGGTGCCACAGCTGTAGGAAGAGGCTGATTAAGAAGTATAGAAATAGGATCAAGAATGCACGAGGCTAGAAAACTAAAAGAACAAACTAATGGAAGTACTTAAGAAGAGCAAACATTTGGCAAATAAAAAAATCCCGGTGCAAAAGTTCCAAAATCAACAAACAACAAGAAGTGGTAAAATGAATGAAACGGCAGAATCTTCCTGTGCTGTATGTTACACATACGTACAGCACATTTGACAATAAAGTTGTATTCCATTCCATTCCATTCCATTCCATTCCTTCTGCTTTTACAGCACTGAAAATGCTGCTCAAAATTATCATGAAATCCTATGCGGGATTTTACCCTGTCTCACATTCTCATTTATTAATTAATATGTCCAACTGTAGTGATATTTAGTCGTATTCCTGAACACACACACACACACACACACACACACACACACACACAAAATCTGTGTTATATTGTGCTGACTTGATTTCTGATTTCAGAGAAGCTCCTTCAAAATTGTGTGTCATAAGATCATTTCAATTTGCAATTATTTGCCCCTGCTCAAATATTTAAAATATCAACGACAGACTAAAATAGAAACAGTCTGCATTAAAGTATTTTGGAAGGCTGAATTGCCTCTGAACAAAACTGTTACGTGGTGGCACAGTGGGGAAATACGTGACTGTTAAGCACTGGAGCTGGCTGCACATGATAGCTTTATGAAAAAAAAAAGACGATTAAAATAATAATAATAATAATAATAATACATTTTATTCATAAGCGCCTTTCAGAACACTCAAGGACACTGTACAATCAAAAGCAATAAAACCACATATAAAATTATAAATAATAAATAATAAAAGAGGAGATGAGTCTAAACAGAGTATGCAATTTTAAATAGGTGGGTTTTGAGACGAGTTTTGAATACCACACAATCGCCCAAATTATCAAGGAACAATCAATTATCTAATTGATTTATGAATGTATCCGTATGGATTTGAGTCCTTTCTGACCCCTGACAGAATTAAAACAGTTTCAGACTTATGAATAATACCACCCTGTTCCCAATCAAACACATTGCCTTCTTCTTGAGACAAACAAACGCAGGAATGCTTTGCTGCAGTTCTTTGACATCTCATAAGAGTGAAAATATAAATACGCGGGAGTGTTCTTGGCCGTGTTACAACATAACAAATTCACTCTTCTTTGATTCGAGCAACCAAAGTTTCCATAGATACCAAACATGTCACTTTGGTGCAAATACGTTAAGAAAAGATACACAAGACATTCCAAGAAAATTCCCCGTGTGATGTCACAGCACAACCACGAAACGCGCGATGTTCTTGGGTTGACATATTTCACTTGACATCAACATCATCATGTTCAGAACTTGGGAGGTAAAACTTTGGGGTAAGGGGAGCAGGGATGTGTTCTTGCAGCATCTTCTGTATGTGTGCAGCTGAAATTGCATTATAAGCTTGGGGCATGCTAAGCCCTCAACGCAGCACCGGGGGTAAATGGTGCAGAGGCAGTCTGTGGATCAGAGGGAGCGGCTGGGCTCTCGCTCCCTGGTGATAAATGAGTTTGTATTGTCTGTCAGGCGGCAGCCCGGTAGCCCAGTGGTTAGCACGTCGGCTTCACAGTGCAGAGGTACCGGGTTCGATCCCAGCTCCGGCCTCCCTGTGTGGAGTTTGCATGTTCTCCCCGGGCTTGCGTGGGTTTTCTCCGGGTGCTCCGGTTTCCTCCCACATTCCAAAAACATGCATGGCAGGCTCGTTGGGCACTCTAAATTGTCCCTAGGTGTGAGTGTGAGCGTGGATGGTTGTTCGTCTCTGTGTGCCCTGCGATTGGCTGGCAACCAATTCAGGGTGTCCCCCGCCTACTGCCCGAAGACTGCTGGGATAGGCTCCAGCACCCCCCGCGACCCTAGTGAGGATGAAGCGGTTCGGAAAATGAATGAATGAATGAATGAATGTCTGTCAGGCTGGCTTCCTGCCAGCGCAGGTCACTGCTTATTAAATTACCACTTGTCAATGTCCTAAATACTGATTGATGGATGAGCATGGCAAACCAAGGGCTGCTATGACTTTTGCTCCCCCCATCCGCCATAATTTTCTCATAGTGAGGGGAGGCCTCCACCGCATCGTTATTGATGTGTATTGAACCCGGGCCGGTGGCCGCCTTCTTGAATTCTTCTCGCCAGTTTGGATCATGTTGAATTTTCTCGAATGATGTTTCGCAGTCGCCAAGGTGACATTTCACTGCTGCGGTCGTAGAGCATTTCCTGCAATCAAAAGTTCACCTCGTTGGATATCCAGAGTCCGAGTCCACAGCCTGTTTTTGAGACAAATCTGGCCTTGGTGGATCGCCTTCCTGAACCCGCTGAGCCTTACCATAAACCGGGTAAACAAAGTTGCCCTCATCGGCCACCAGTGAAATGAGTGAATGGAATGAAGTTCCCGTCTCATCCTCCTCCAAGCGTGGCTGCGCAGTCGTCCCTAAAAGCTGTGATGCCGGGCCAGTGTGTACTCATGTGCGTGCGTGCTTGTCTCAAGGGTGTGCTCAGGGTTGGGGGGCATTGATGAGTCTGCACATGATATTTGAACGCAATTGAGTGTGAGAGCAGATAGTATAAATCACCGCATTGTTCTCGCTGTCACTGCGACCCGTCATCGCTGCACTTTAGCGCATTGCCTAAGGACGTAATAACCAATTAAAAAGCAGCACTGAGGTGGTCAAACTTCTCTCCAAAGAAATGTTTACAGCGATGGTGTTTTTTATTCGACAGCCGTGCATTTGAAAACTTGCGACTAGGGCCCGTCTCGTTTCTTAGCGGCTGCTAACTCTGCCGTGTTTGTGTCCGACGATAAGGTAAATGAAAGGATGTTTCAAAGGGAGGCGGCTTCTCTCAACACTTTCCTCACTCAAAGACCGGACAAACTAGAGCAGTTTGGAAAAAGACCGCAGGCGTGCCGAGTGATTGTCAGCCATGCAAATAATCACTTACTTACACTCAGTGAGTTTGCTTCGGATAAGGCAAATTACCATTTGAAAATGAGCTGAAAAACACTCTAGGCAAAAAGCTTGCATCATGATTCTTAGTAATATTATCAAGGATACGTAAGCACTCGCGCGCACACACGCAAATACGTACACACTGGCAGGGGCAAACATGCAAAGCAGCCTCCCCTCCGCCGCGTCTCAAATGGCTGTAGGGACACCGTGCACTCTCACATCTGATTTGCTGTCTTACCACTGCTTCCCGCTCTAATTGGTTCCCAGCCAATCGTGCGCCACCTTGGCTTTATTTCATGACTACTGATAGTTTGAAGACATTGAGGAAACATTATATTTAGTGAGATAAATGACCACCGGGAGAGGCTGATATTGACGGAGGAGGCATTAAAGTCATCAAATTAGGCACTGTGAGAGAAACTGCTGAATTTTGCTCTTATTGCATTGTTCTTAGAATATCGCAGAGAACATACCGTCTAACATTTGAAAAGATATTGGACAATGTCATAAATTCCTCTCAGACTGAGTGTATGAGCTGGCAGACTCGTAATGGTTTGTTCAGCAATTGTGGTTTTAGTACAGCGATACAAAGTCCTAGTTTCAAGTAAGTAATTGAGCGTTTACAGCAGACAGAAGCTTCTTGGAATCTCAGGCAGGTGACGAGTGGATCAGAGTGAATGAATAGCCAGGTTTGCCCCCCCCCCCTGAAAAAAAAAGGCCTCAACTTTAAGCTCATCTTATCCATTTAGTTGCTGAGTCTATGGTTGAATTCGGCAACAATATGAGGATCACAGCTGGGATTGGGAGGCAAGCGAAGTTTAAGCTACAGTGTCAAACTAATGCCCGTTTGATTAAATGCTGTGCACACATGATCCTGAGCTGTATGGACTTCGACACTCTGTTTCGGATGTTGTTTGATGGACGACACAGCACGTACGGTGTTTATTTTTTCCTGGTGCTCTGTCATCCTTCTCCATTCCAAGAAACATTCATGCTAGGTTAATTGCAGACTCTAAATTAGGTGTGAGTGTGAATTTTTGGTTGTGTATAGTGAGTCGGTGTCGGAGTTTGCAGCACGCCAGTGACCCTAATTTATAAAAAATGGAAAGATGGATCTATTTGCTCTCCAATGAAAATAATGTAAGTCAAGCAAGCAAAAAAATCATTGCTTTTCATGTTTGGAACTGTTTTTTAGTCAATTTAGTTTATATACTGTTTTAAAGTCTTCACGCACATCTGGTACAACACACACAATGCACACAAGGAAGGGACAGAGGAGGGACGGGGCAACTCAACAATCTCATGCCAATTACTCTTTCGAATTGGCTTTTTAGACAGATGGTATGAAATTAACACTCATCTCTACATCGGAGGTATCTTGTTATCCATCAGGTCGGCCATTTTATTGTTCCTGCCAAATTTTCCTGCTGCAAATAATGCAAATAGCCTTGCTGGTTCACTGGATCATCCAAGAGAGTAGGCTGGGAACTGATAATGATATCAAGGCAAGGGGCAAGAAATCATATTACATGGGTCAAACCATCATGGGGATGTTGGCGCTCTGAAGTAATGGACTTGCCTTGGTGGAGGTCTGGGTTTGTTCCTTTCCTGGGAAAAACATTGATCATAAACAAACAGCATGACTAGATCAAGGGAAGATGCGTCTCGATGAGAACGAGCCTACGCTTGGTTTTCAAAACCAAACCGTTGCTTTTGGGTGATGTGAAACTTAAAAAATAAAATGGAAATGATTTACACCATATCTTGCAGAGCTATACACTTGCCATTTTGCAAGAAAAAGTGCCCAAAAAACATTGGTTCATTATTCTAGACGGACACAGGTAACAAGCACAGCTGCAGCAAAACAAAAGAACAAAGGTCAATCTTCTCCATGATGGTTCGGCTACGTACCTAAACGTTGAATAGCCGCGTCCACAGTGTTCCACAGTATTCCTGTCAGGGCTTATTACAAGCTTAGCAAGAAAAATGAGATACCGCTTGACCTATTTTTGAGCACTTTTTTTTTTTCCATGCCCATTTAGAAAGCCTCCCCTTCCTCCACGTCCATCCCTTTCTTCGACGCAAGTTTACCGCTTCCTTTTCATTCCTTCGCCCACCGGTCCTTCCAGAGTGGAGGTCAGGTCAGAGGCCACCTGGCTCATCCACGTTGCAGAGCGTGAGCAACCTGGCAACAAAGGCTGCCGCTGTTGGAGATCTGTCACCCGCTGGCAAACTTTCCCCATCGACCCCTCCCCTTGGAGCTTCTCTGTGAAGAAAACCCCTGCAGGGATGCTTCAATGGGGGCAGCGAGCACTTGGGACTTTGCAGCAGTAAAGTTTGGATGCTGTCACGAGGGGAGTCACACTGGGAACTCACGAGCCACGGGAAGGTGGAAAATAAAGGCAGTGATGTACCTCTGCTTTAGTGCGTGCACAAAGACGCTTCTACAGCCGCCATTTTTGCTCAATTCTTTGACATCGTCGGCATCATTTGGCTGTCAGAACTCATTTTGTTAGCGAGCCCAGAAGCTGCTTGATTGGCTGTTTCAAAAACATCTTCAAGCAGCTATAAATGTGAAACAATACGCTATGAAACCAGATGAAAGAGTATTAGTTTCTCGCGCAAATGAAAATCCTGCACGTTGAGTTTTGCAGATAAGACTTGAAGGCCCTTCTCTTCTAAAATACACACCAAAGCAACATCGGAGACCAGGGGTTTGGTCTTAAGAAGAAGTTTGTTATTGCGCTGCCTTTGACTAAGGTCATACCAAATTAACAGATGAGTGACTGAATAAAAATAGCATGCTATTAATTCATTTTTTCCTCCTCGCTGCTCATAGATCTTAAAGGTTGACCTGATTTTTAATGCTAAACTATGTGGAGAATGGGGGGAGGGGGGGTGGCTGGGGTGTTAAAATTGGAATAAGCAGCACAGATTCTTCCTAAACCAGTTTTCAAGTGGAAACTAAAAACAAGTTTGGTCTTTTGAAAAACAACTTAACACGAGGGTGCAATTGGGATTCTCAAACTTTGTGCACGATCAGTGCTGGCAACCATAATCAATTTTCAGGTGTTAGAAGGCATAAACAAGCCGGGTTGGTGCTAGTCATTTAATTGCCAGCACAGTCGTTAACATGCTTAACTCCCGGCACTATGTGTGCCACACTCAGCATTAAAATAGATCCTAATTATTTCTTGTTGAAGGCCTTAAGATTGTCAACTCTTGTGCTGGCTGACGATAAAACACAGCTCTTTCAAACTTAATCATCAAGTACATCCATTTGGCGCTGAATGGCTCAGAGGTTAGCGCGCCATTAAGTCTCCCGTCCATTTTGCTTGAATAGGCTGGCATGCACAAAAAAGCAGATTACGTCCTCAAATCAAACTCAAACTGATAATCGCGCTCCTGAACAGTCAATTATGGAATGTTTACAGTTGCACCATTTGTTTCTGCGTGCTTGATAAAATGCTGGACCGGCTCGAGATTGACAAGGATTTGTGGGGAATTGCATGAACACAAATTACAAGCAATTGAGCACTTTTTTTGTCTTTTTCTAAAAATGGACCACGAGATAGCGGGTGTTTAATGAGGAGAGGCGATGATGGGCAGTCCTTACATCATAATATGCAAATCAGCCATCTATGAAACAGTGTCTAATGCACTTTTGCACAGTGTTGGATGCCAATGAAGACCATGGCTGCTTTCTTATTGGGATAATTAGCAAGGTTTTTTTGCGAGGAAGAGTCAAAGGGGATAAAGTAACCACCAAGCACTGGAATAGACATTCACATCCTGCTTTTTGGACAGAGAACTTCATAAAAATCTTATTAAAATACAATGTCATCGGTTTTCCAGAATCCACAATGCTCAACTGTCCAATAAAAAGTGGCAAAGTTTGCAGGTTGTGGGTTTTGGCAAAATACTGTCTACACTGCAGTATGGAAGGTAATTATTGTATTGTGGCATTTTTTTTTAAATTGGGAACATGAACAGTTATTGTTAGCCATTAAAAAAAAAATAAAAGGTTGGTTGTGATTGACAAACTTCTGGGCCATCCACTCAATTATTTGATAAAGACACTTGAATGAAAGTAAGGGACCATAAGTTATGTGATGACACTGAAATGTAAAATTGAGTGTCATCTCGATGAGTGTGACAAGAGATGTCGTGACGCTTCATAATTTGAACAAGGGGCAGTAGATATTAAATAGAAGTGGTCCAAGAATGGACCCTTATGTAACCCCTCACGTGATCTTATGTTCAGTTAGACTCATTATGACCAACTGAGTCAAACAAGTCCCTATCTTGCAAGTAAAATTTGAACCAAATTAACACAGCGCTAGTCCCACCCACTATTCTAGCCTGTCGAGCAGTATAATACGTTCAATCGTGTCAAACGCAGTACTGAGATCGAGCAATACCAAGACAGTGGTTTTGAAAGCACCAATATTCAGATGTATGTCATTTAAAACTTTAATAAGGACTGTGCTGTGGTCAAAATCCAGACTGAAATGCATTAACAAGATTGTTTTGCATCATAAAATTGGGCAATTGAAAGCCACATGTTCGGTGCCAGCAGACAGCTGAAACTTTCAACTCCTCCTCTGACTGGTGGTAAAAGCCCACCGATGAAAAAATTCAACTTTCAGTGAGTTGACTGTGTTTACCAGGTTACTGTCCGGTTTGAGTATTTCAGACTGAGGGTTCATACATCTGACTGTATATAAAAAAATAAAAACTAGTAGAGCCCCACAGAATTAAACTCATCCAGGAGAGACCACCAGAAAAAGAAAAAAAGGAGCTTATCAGCAAAAAGAATGCAAGCAAAGAGCAGAGCGAGCCAGCAAGCGTCTACACACAAAGCAGGAACTTTGCAAACATATTACAGTCATCTTTTACCTCTGCGTCCCGCGTCCTAGACGCATCCTTTTCCCACGGGACGCACAGTTCCAAATAATTTTTGGGACGCAAGGAAATTTCTCAGTCAAAACCCAAAAAAAACTACGGTACATCTTTTTTTTCCAGCAACGCAGTGTCGCAGTTCGACAATCGCCGCCATTGTTGTTTTGATCTCGCGTTAAGTAATCTCGTGTGACGAGATTTCCGTTCTCGCAAGACGAGATTGGCGACATCGGCCTTCAACCTCGCAGAAAGCAGACAAATGCCAAGTTGTGTAACGTTAAAACTAGTGTTGCGTACAAGTTTATTGCGGAGGTATCACGGAGGAAGCAGCTAAAGTTGGATTTTTTTGTTTGCGATAATAAGTTAACTTGCATCATAAAGAGAAGCAGAGTAAAGAGAGGAGAATTTATGAACTCAAAGACTGAACCATGGGATGAAATAAGAACCTATTTCTCGGCAAATCTTATATGCCTGAATTAATTAAATGTTTGCAGCATTTGTTTATAAGAAAAAAAACTATTATCAATGTATATTGTTGTTTGCATTATTATCATATGCAATTGAATAAGTAGACCATTTCAGAATTCGAAATTTGGGACTCTCTAAATGCAGAATGGGACTCATACTTTTCTGATCAGCGAGTCCCTGGGACTCGCAGGGCTCAAACTGTAAAATGATCTCTGATAGTACTAAACATGGCATCGAAACCGGTGGAATTCATGAGAACCGCTGAGCGAAACATCACTAAACCTCCCTACGATAGCCAGTTTGTGTTGTCGATGCGTGGATCCAGTGCCTTCATCATTTTAGTGCTAACTGCTGATTCAGTCAGAGGCTTACAAAGCAGTGGACTTTTGCAGCAGCACAGGCCATGAGCCGACACCACCTGTACACTAGCACCTGCGCTTGTCTGTGGAGTCAAATCTATATGATGATAATGAGAATTATGATGATGAATTACTGCCGTGGTGCCGTCACATGCACGTTGTAATGCTCCTCATCTCTTTTTATTGAACCATTGTACTCTTATTACTTTTCTTTCCTACCTCCCAAAGGGTCTGCAGATGGAAGATAAACTACAGAGTCATAATGTGGCACAGTGAATCCCGATTCGTAGGTATAATTGTTTTATGTACATAGTCCCTGACAAATAAATGAATAAACTCGGCGAATAAACTCAAATTGTCAGTTTGACAATGTTGTTATGATGCGAAGCGTTTCAAAAAGGCCAAAACAAAAGGCATTCCTGTTTTGACTCAGTTGTTGTTTTGTATCCTTTTTAGTATTGCATCTTAGAACAATGGAACTATCAACCACCCATAATGAAAGACATTTCTGGCCACAAACAGTGTGGCCGGCCAGCCACTGTGTCTTTGTACTTCCCCCCCTCTCGCTTAACTTAACCCACTCTGTTGGCTTTGTCCTTTAATGTGGCGGGCGAGCTGGCCTCCTCAAACCGTCCCAACAATCACGTCAGTAGACGTCTTCAGAGCTGGGACTATTTGCATTTCCTGCTCCGTTTGAGCTTCAATCACACAAAGGGTCCAGGACTGCTGCACAAGAAAGAGCGGTGGGGGGAAAGCACCCCAACCTCAAAGTGTTGTGGTGCTGCAGAACTCAAACCAGATGAATCTGCTGTATTTTTACCTTCCCCTCTGCCAAAGAAACATCATGCACATCCTGTTCACTTCAACAAAGACGGACCGAGGGAACAATGATGCTTCACTACACACGCGTATTTGATTGTGGTGTGTGTGTGTGTGTGTGTGTGTGTGTGTGTGTGTGTGTGTGTGTGTGTGTGTGTGTGTGTGTGTGTGTGTGTGTGTGTGTGTGCGCGTGTGTGTGTGAGAGCTCACAAACATTCACGGTGGGACTTACGAAAAAGCCATCAGAATGCAGAAGATCATGATTTCAAGGTGATTGTCAGTCTTGAGAACTTCAAGTGGATATAAATTATATTTATGGACAAACTTATTTTCAGAGATGACAACATTTGATTGGCCTGAACCAAATTGTAATCATTAATTATGAAGAAGAAGTATTTCTTCTTTTTGACATTGGTGATGCTGACAAAGCATTAAAAGCCACTCAGAGAGTGAGCTCACGAACTTATCTGACGCATACTTTTGCCCGCTGATGACAAGCAAGAGCAGAAATGCCTGATGATAGCCTGTTACTCCCCCCACCCACCCCTAATCTATTTGCATTCAACACAGTTTTGAGATTGACTTCACGCATGCAGAAATGCATTTGTGCACGATTAAAACTGGCTGCAAATTTTAAATCCGATAAATAAATGGACAGGATCTCAAACGGTAAATGGGTAAATGGGCTGTCACTTCAACAATGTCGCAGTGGTCGAGGATTGAACCCCCAACCTCTGGGTTTGGAGACAACCACTCTCCCATTCTAACTCAAATGATCATTCTTTCATCATGTCCGCATTGTTTATTTATTTTTTGGGGCTTGTTTGTTCAACAGACCTGTGTAAATAGCCATTTAGAATTTTACATCTAAATGTATTCATGCATTAAGAAACCAATATATTTAATTAACCGTCAAATGTGGTCTAATGACAGAAATAACTGTCCATTGTAAATTAAGAAGAGGAGCCATTATTAGATCATCTGCAAAAAATGTTATGCTGTTGTTAGCTGGTTAACCCAAATACAAACATTTTGCTGCCAATGTGAGGCAAAGTTAACTTCTTGAATGTGAGAAAATATATTGTAGCTGGAAAGCTGAAGTAACAAGGCTTGCTAAATCCTCCTCGTTGCAAAGTTTGTAGAGGCCGATGGACATTTGCTTTTCACCAATTGTAGAAGACCGATCCAGCTTTACAGGAACAGTGTTGCTCCTTAATATTCTCCTGTGTCTCAACTGTCAAGCGATGTATTTATTCCTCTGATATCTGGAAGTGTTTGCCTCATTTGGCATTATTTCATTGTGTCAGATTGATTTTGTGGAAAGAATCCTTAAAGGCATGTTGTAGACTTTTTATTTGGCTGCTTTTGTCTGAAATGTAGTTTGTCCCAAAAATGTACAGTATTAATATTTCTCCAGGGAATGCAGGCAATGGAAGCCCACATTGATCACGAAAAGTTCAACTGTGACAATAGTAATTGATGTGGCAGGTATATTGTATTTGCACATACAATACGGAACCATATTTTTTAAAACCGGGATCAAAATCAAAGTATGACTTTCCTCCTCCTCCACCTCCTTTCCTGTTTTAGTAGACTACAGGTATATCAAAATATCTGAATCGAGATGATTCTATTGTGTGAGGCCACTTGACCAAATTAAATTGAGTAGATTCAAAACAGAATGTTTTTTTTCAGTGTAGATGTTGTATTTGTGTTGTGACAATATGTTTCTTGAATTTGTATGTTGGACCCACTCTAAAATGAGAAGATTCATCTGAAGGGGTGAATCCACAATAAAGTTAATAAAAGTAATATATAATATGATAGCTCTTATGGATCCAGATGTATTGTTAAAGCTGTTAATATACAGTATGTCAACTGTGCGCTTGTGAAACTCTCTGAGATACAAAGTACAAAGTATATATATTTTGTTGCGATTAAGGGCTATTCAAATAAATTTGACTCGACTCAAAACCATTTTAAAGGTGAATACATTGAATATTCAAGAATGGTCAGCTGCCTTTTCTTAAGCCAACGCATTTCCCTTACTGAATCTAGCAGTGAGGGCAGCAAGACCCACAAACAAGCAGCCACTGAAGTCAAGGAAACTCAGAATTAGCGATGCTCCTGTACTGCAGACTTCAAGCAGTCATATATAGCAATTTATTTTTATTCAGATGTGTTATTTTAAAATTCTGTCAGTTGTTCCAACACCACTGCGCTGTTGAAAATGGAGATAGTGTACATCAAACGACCATCATTTAATTCCAAGAAGCCCATTTTAGTGAACTCTCTTTAAGTGAAATCTGAATCTTGAGACTTTGTTCACATTTAGTTTTATTTAAAATCCATGCTGGTAGTATCAGGAGAAATCCTTGAAAGTCTCTACTTCTGAACCAAACTGTATGCAGTATTTCTGTCAGTTTGGGTCCAGGGTAGGAACCGCACTTCTAATTTGGGTCTTCAGCCGAAAGTAAGTTTGGGAAACTGCGGTCTATGGAGAGAGTGCTGAGTGAAACTCCACCCCCTCTGGCACCGACAGCAGCGTAAAGCAAACGCCATGAATTATTTGCAGCTCCTGCTTGTCTCCACTGCGGTGCACATCCACAGTACTGTATGTACATGTGAGGTGCGAGGGTGTGGCCCACAAATGAAGGCCAGCTGTTGTGAGCTGAACCGGAGAGAACGCCAACTCTGAGCCACATCGACAAAGCACAAACACAAGGAGAAGTGATTTGCACACGAGACAAGTGAAGCGAGCCGGGCCGTCCACAATAGAGATGTTCATGTAAACAAGAGAGCCGTGCTAAAACAATACAGCTGCGTCTCCGCTCGAAAAGCGGCGATAGTCATCACTCAGTGTTTACTAAAACAGATCGACAAGCTCCACACGGCCTCAAGTACGCAAACCGAGCTGGATCCACTAACTGCACGGCTGAGATGATGTACTGTGTGTCGAAAGGCTGGGCCGGCACAAGGCCTTTACTGCTGTCCAATCACATCAGTGATTCACTTTTTCTTGATCAGAAATTGTCATTTTAGCACAATTTTCTGCCCAAGTAATGCAAAGTGACAATTTCTGCATTGTATCTGAGAGCCTGCTACACTCTTTCCAGAGCAACATTTCCAAAACTAATCATCGGTCTTTATGGAAAAAGAGCTTATCATATGCAAAGTGCTCCACATCAATGTCTTCATATTCTCGTTTGAGAAATTCATTGCGCTGAGAACTCCCTCGGGAACGCCAAGTTTCAGCCTCGCTAAAGTTTTTTTTTTCTTTTTTTAATTCTCTCGCTTTAATTCAACTTGGCACGTTATTTCTCAGAAATACCGTCGGGCTCGGGGGAGACACACAGACGTGGTCGCACTTGTTAGTGCTGAATAAAGATCATACAATGGCTGAGGGGAGAGGGGCCGCGGTCTAGTGAGGTATTGACACAGGAGATATTGCCTGAACAAAGTGGATCCGTGAGAAAAGGGAGCGAGCAAGCGTGAAGGAAGAAAAAAGGGAAAGATTATCTTAATTATCATTCAGGAGCTGCTTAGTGCAGCACCTGTGCATGAATAATGTCATTTATAGGCACATTGAGATGTGCATAATTCCCCCTTAAATCATACACATTAGCAGCATAACAAGAGATGAACAAGTCGGCCTCTCGCAGACTCGACTCGACGCTTCATTGTCAGCCGCTCACCTCCCTGCTAAGAATGTACTTCTTTATTCAAACACTCCGCTCTCCTCTCATTTAACATTTGCTATTCGGACCACAGGGGCTGTGAGGTTACATATCCTGCTTCATATTACCGAGCTGGATTTCATTTGTGCCTCGCACTACTTCAATATAAGGCTAATCGAGTGCTCGCAGTGTCACAAAGCAGTAGGACCGCGCTTGTTTTCAAGTAAAAGGCAGTGGGGCGTAATAGCATGACAACTACAAAACAAAAAAAACCAAAACAAAAAGGCTCACTTCACTTTCAATCATTGTTGACAAAAGGTGGCTCCTAAACAGACTGACTGCTTTAAAAGATCAGCAAAATGGAAATTATATACTTGCATTTGAAGAAAAGTTATCTCGTATCAAGTTTATTCCACTGCGATTGGCTGGCAACCAATTCAGGGTGTCCCCCGCCTACTGCCCGAAGACTGCTGGGATAGGCTCCAGCACCCCCCGCGACCCTAGTGAGGATCAAGCGGGTCGGAAAATGGATGGATGGATGGAAGTTTATTCCAGTTTAATGTAAAATTTTTGCAAACAGACAAAGTAGTACCTAAATTGCCTCCAAAGTATGTAAATGTAAATGATTTGTTTGCAATTTTTTGGATTGCCGATCAGTCCAGGTCCAGTGTCGACTCCCACCAAAAGTCAGCTTGGATGGGTTTCAACTCACCCACCAACATCAACAGGATAAGTGATAAAAAAATAAAAAAATGGATGGTGGTAGAACTCACATCCATCACAACACAAAACAAAACACACTGATTTGATCATGGCTAAGCTAACGCTAGCTTATAAAATATGGTAGCATGCATGCACGCCAGCGTATGTTTTTAAAAAGGCAGCAGGAGCAAAACTGAGTTTCCTTGTACTTTATTGAAGTATTTACCAATGTACTCATGTTAATTTTTAATCAATCCTCATTCACAAATCCATCGAAGTCCTCATCTTCTGCATCCGAATTGAACAGCTGGGCAAGTTCTCCATCAAACACGCCAGGTTCCCTGGCGTCATTGTCAGAGTCAGTCTCGTTGCCGTGCGACTCCTCGGAAATGAGGCTGGTTTTTGCGAATGCTCGAACAACAGTGCAAGATGGAGTTCTTCCATCAAGCCTCCCGGAATGATGGCAAGCTCTGAGTTCATTTGCTGCATTTGGCTTTTCACAGTGGCTCTGAGATGATGGTGCATGTAGTCATAGATCAACAGGGATGGTGATGCGTGGAAAAGATCATCCGGTCTTTTTACATCCACCTCACTTAGCCACTCTCTCATTTTCAATTTGTCCACCCAGCCTTTTTAATTGGCCTTAACAATGACACCGGCTACAAACTTTTCTTTCAACAGTAAAAGTCGACTTCTCTCACCCCATTGTGCGTATCACTATCGTGCTGTTCCCATTCTTCTCTCCAGTGGGGTTCACGGGGATGTTGAAAGTGAGCGGCACCTCGTCCATCTCGGTGTTGTTGTTGGCTGTGTGTGATTGCCAGCCTTCTTTTAGGAGTATTTCAAAATGCAAATATGCTTGTCCCTCGTCACTTGCCATAGCCCAAGCAGGTAAACGAGCAGTTGGTTGAGAGAACAGTTGGTGATGGAAGCCAAGTGAGGCCAGCAGAGCCTCAGAATAAAGGATTAAAATCTCCAAGAAAGCGTCTTTATTAAATGCAGAATTGTACACTTTTTACTGCAGTGGAAGTGGAAGATGGCCAGCTTTTCCTCGTAATCCGCCAGATGTTGCTGTGCCACAGTCATCCTCGCCGGATGGATAGATGGCGCTGTTTCATAAAACGAAAGCACCATGCATTAGGTGATGTTGAATTCTCTCGCAGTGCCACTTCACTTCGACTTACATGTCACTACTCTGTCATTGACGCACACCACGAACAATTCAAGGTTACGGACTGAGTCGCACCCTTTGAGCCACCTTGACATCGCAAGCGTTTGAACTGCATTGCTCCAATAACAAATATACTAACAAAGGCAAAAGTAAGGATTGCTAAAATATAGAAATTAACATATTTTCCCCAACAACAAATGACATGGTCTTTTCTACTATCAGTCTGTATATCGTCGTCATGGACATTTTGCCATTTGGGCACACCCACCAAGTGACAGGAAGGGCATCTTGTGTGCTGCCAGTCTTACATACACAATAAAAGGGTTGGTCGACTACGTACTTTAGCGTGCCAATCAATTGTGGCTTACGGCCAGATTACTACGCTGATCTCGCCTGGTCTCGAGAAAGGCCCAAAACAATTTGAGGACAGTTTGAGGGCCACAAACAGGCAGCCAGCGGGCCACCTATTGACTAGCCCAACTCTAAAGGTATGCTTCATAGCTGTATTCCAGTTAAGGTCAATTATGTCTTTTATCAAAGTAATAGAAGTGAATTCCGACAAGATTTTCAAGTCAGGCCACCACTAACATTTTGCAAGTTGCAAGTTTTTGTGAGCTGCAGAGAGAATGTGCTGAATTTTGCAACACGATTTAAAAAATATAAACAATGTTGCTAGCAAATGTCTCAGTGTTCTATATTAGTCATTTTCGGTTAAACTGAAGAACATATTTATGGACAAAAAGAATTTGTTTCACGAGAGGATATGCAGGGTTAAACTCTGAGATGCTCTAAGCATGGTATCTTTGTCCCAGCAGAATAAATTTACACCAAGAGTATGTCCAACACTTGAGAACAAGGCGGGTAGAGTTCCAAGATGCCACAGTCACAGAAAGTGTTTGTCAGTCACGTCAAGTTTTGTGTTGCCCCGGGAGATACACACACACACAAGCGCACACACGCGCAATAGCCTACAGTAGAAAACAAAAGTAGTAACGAGAGCGCCATCACAGAAAAATGTCAACAATTTCTGCCCACACTGCAGACGCTGACGCGGCCTCCGCAGCCTCCGCAACCCAAAGTTCACAACAACAATGTATGACATTGTGGTGCGCCTATCGTAAGGAGCTTCATCCCGTTTACGGCGGGCCCATTTGAATTTCAACTATGCTGGCAAGGAATTGCCGTAGGAGGCGGCTGAAGGAGTGCGCTATACTGTCACATTTTATGGCGCAGACCTGCAAAGTAATCACAGAATAATATAAATTCCTCAACAAGAGCATACACTTTTATGATTTCAATTTGACCTTTCCTTCAAAGGGACACTGGCACGTGAATTTCCTTCCCTCTTTAAACAAAACAGTGGCTTCCCTTTATTTCCCCTTCCTCGGGCTCAGCAGCAGCAACAATAATTCATATCGAGATCATTATTCTTAATCCCTCCGAGCATTCCGGTAATGTTGGATAATTGCAGTGGCGTGACCTCAGGACAAACGCCATTATGAGTCGAAAGGATGACAAGTAATCTAAAGGATGTAATTCCCCCCTGAAAATTGGGTAGCTCCGGTAGACACCAGCCGCCATGTTTCAACTCAGGTCTTAAGTCTTCACTCCTGTGTGATATCTTTAAGATAAGCAACAAATATAAATTATTCACATCAATTAACGTTTTATCCTGCACGATGAGAACTTGTGTGATCCCTCTAACAACTATTTATTTCATGCTGGAACACCGCTCTTCCTGGAAGACCACCGCCATCGCCCGAGGATATGTCTTTTAAATAAAACCATCAGAGCTTTACGCACCTACAATTTGCATATTAAAGACTGGCTGAGACATGATGGTAGAATTGGGCAAAGCAATCTAATCATCGCACCACTCTGACTGCAATCCCAAATAGTTTTTGGCCATAAGAGATGCTGCAGATTGGATTCTGTTTCCAATTGATGCTGGTTTAGAGGACACGTTAATTTCGGCGTCTAGGCATGACTTCCTTGCTTTAGTTTTAAAGTTGAGCTTTTTAACCCTTGCAGTTAATCGGGAAAACATGTGAATGGAAAAAAAACCAACTTGAAAACTGGATACGACTTCCTTAAGTTGAAAGTTTAATAAAAAATCAAACAGATACATTGAGTTATGAAAATGTTTCAGTTGAGCGGAGATAACATTTTTACAGAAACGTACCAGAAGGTGCTAATAAAAGGCATGGAAAACAAATTTGGACCTAACATGCAGAGCAAATTTCTAATAGAGGCTGACTCTGCAACAAACACAGTGTGTGGGTGCATGTGTGTGTGTGTGTGTGTGTGTGTGTGTGTGTGTGTGTGTGTGTGTGTGTGTGTGTGTGTGTGTGTGTGTGTCACGCTGATCACCTCTGATAGTCTGCTGCCCCATGGCTACACATGCCCTGTTTAGGCAGAGACAAGAAGACACCCGCTCATATCATGGTCAAAGACTTCAAGCACTATGGCTCAGAGGCGAGTAGGCCGCACGACTGCGCCTCAATTAAAAACACACAGACCGACACAGATGTGAGTCATGTTCGGCAGCACGGCGTAATTCTATGGGTTGCAAAGATTGAAAACAAAAAGCATAGGTCGGAAAGTAACAAACTCGAAAGCAAAGAAAAGAAGAGAAATAAGTAATAAAGTGGAAATAATAGTGAAGGATAGCAAAGAAAAGGTGGATACTGAAAAGAAAATAGGAAATGAATGGAAAGAGAATCCGGAAATGTCATAAGAATAGGAAAAGCACCATGAAACAAAATAAGAATGAGTAAACTGAAAAAGATGGCAAGTGAATGAGGAAACTTAAAATAAACAGTCGGGAAAGCAGATATGAAAGCAAATTAGTACAATAATAAGCAAGTGAAGAAATAAAATGAGCAAACTTAAAAGGATGGGAAGTGAGATGGAGAGGGAAGGGCATAAGAAGAACCTTAAAGGGTAGGATGAAGACATCAAGATGAGATAAGTTACTGGAAGTAGTTGTAGAGTTTGTTGCGTGGACACAAAGTGCAGAGCGGCAAACTTCTCAGCCAGCGTCACTGTGACTTGGTCTGATTTGTTTGCCCCGTGGCAAGCGACGTCCTGCATTGGGCCAGGCAGAGAAGACGAGGGCCGCGAACGGGTCACATCACACGCCGGCGTCACTTCCATGTCCACTCACTTCGGACCTGACCCACTTTGCCCAGTCCGACTGTACTGCCATCATCCCGTCCGCCTTGGCCAATAGACCCTGACACACAGTGATTGGATCCGCGCAGTTAATTAAAGCCTTCATGCACCCTCATCGCCATCAGCAGATTGATGCTCGACCGCATCACGCAAATGAGAACGGTGAAGGATCTGGGCAGAACTAGAACTTTTGTGGACGGTTGCCTAAAAACTCTGACAAATACAGTTCAGAAAAATATGATGAAACCCAAAGTCCAAATTTTGCTATCACGTGGTTGTTTGCCCTACTGATTTATGTTGCTTTGCTGTCAAAAACAATACTTTTCACTATTTAGTCTGTTAAATAACTCCCCACTGTAAGAGGAAAAAAAAAAAAATAAATGTTATACAAATTGTATTTGTACCATTAATATTGTACGTATTAATATACCGGTACTGTACATATCATACACTAATTATATTGCTCACATTGCAGCATTTGAATTATCAAAATATACTGTCGAAAAGGTTGGAAATTTGATTGGGTTGAAATGAAACCATTCGAAATGGCTCAGGTCCTGCACTGAAATAAATGGTGTGTTGAATGGACTCAATTTTACTTTGTCAAGTGGTAGCAAATAAAATCGCCTGGATCCAGATACATTTTTAAGTTGATGTCTAGTGGATGTACCTTTTACTGAGCAATAGAAAAACAATGAAAATCACACACATTTCTTACCAAACTCTCAACAAATATAAACAGAAGAAAAACACTGAAAACAAAATGGCTGCCCACACCTACAGCTACCTTGACTGTTTTCTTAAGACCAACAGATTGATATATGGCACAAAACTGAGCTGCGGTCATGAGCAATACAGCTAAGTCTCCACAGAAACCACTCGCAAGGTACAGTTGGGATGACGGAACAGAAGACAACAACAGCTCCTGCGACGGCCATTTTATAGTCGACCACCAATCAGCTGCCAGCACTTGAAAAGTACAAAATGATGGACCGAGGGTGGCAGCACCGCCCTCAGGCAGGGAGGAAAAATAGCACAACAAAAAATCTCTGGGTCATGACACTTTCTCCTTAGCTGAGTCGAACTTGTACTCCACCATCGACCTTAGAGAACTTTTTTCTACATTTACTGTCTAAGACATGCCCATATGATAAAATGCAGGTGCACTGGCAAAAAAGACTCAACTCAACACAACTCAACTGTACTCATTACATGGCCTGGCTCCAACGTAATGAGTCAATCTGCACTTTTAGTTGAAAAAGGATGGAGAGAAAAATGTTTTTGAGCTTTGGGCCTCCGAAGTTGCTTTGGAACCTGGGCATCCGAGTTGTGTGTATTTCAACTGAAAAAAAACTGAAAACACCCACACAAGTTGACATCATTGCTAATCTCCACCCAGCCCCCCTTGTGCAAATTTGGACATGATTACAAGTGCGAAAAGCAAAGGGGGGTCTAGCTTCATGGCAGCAATGGATGATATTGCTCCCATGTGTGTGTGCGCCACTCACACAGACTTCAGCCACAAGTACATGCATGCCCAGCAAGTCTACTTAATATGCGCAGTTGCACAAATGGCATGACTCGGAAAGTCTCCAGACATCACTGGAGGTGAAAAGTGTCCAGGAAGAACTTGAACAATAGCACTCTGTGACTTTAGCACGGCGACCATATCATACTCTTCCTCAAGTCTTTAATGTGCAAAAGGCCGAGCAAATTTTGCTAGATTAAGGGCTCCAGCGATACTGGTTTCTCTGCTTTAAATTGTCCGAATGGAGCATCATCACACTTCAAAAGTCCTCACTGGAAAAAGTCAGTTGAGTTGAGTCAAAAGTCATCTAATTACCAGCGGACAAATGCACATAATTCTCGCTTTTTTTTTCTCCCCATCCCTTCCGGCTAGTACTCAAAAGAGAATGTTGTCAACCATTCGGGGGATTATAGGGTACAACAGCTCAAGCACTTTTCACTTGAGGTGTCAAGGTTTCACCGGCTGGAAGAGGAGAGTTAATTCCTGCCAGGACAGGCGGCACTTGGGAATCTTTACAAATTCTGCGAGGAGCTCCTGAGTGGCTTGTCATCCCCTACAGTGTTTGTGGCATGAAAGCTAGGTTAAATATGACACTTTTCATCTCTCTCTCTCTCTCTCTCTCTCTCTCTCTCTCTCTCTCTCTCTCTCTCTCTCTCTCTCTTTCTCTCTCTCAGGGCCCTTAGTGGTGGTGCATAAACCACAAATGATAGCATTGGTGATAGATGTAGCAATTTTGAGTGACAGCAACAACCGTAAAAAGTAACATGTCATTCTATTTTCATCAGAAAATACTGTCCACAGTAGGTATGTCAATTATTGTATTTTAGCATCTCCAATAACCAGTTAATATCAGTGTAATCACGTCGAAATAGCCGTCCATGCCTGTTATCGAGGCGTAGAAGTTGCAGCTACATTGAATATATTCAGCCAATTACAGATGCCAGAAGCAGCTACCAAAGAAGTGCTGCCTTCTGCCTGAGCGACTCCTCCAAACAGAGTTCCATGTGCCACATGGGGGTCAGAAAATTGATTTCTCAAGACGTATTGAATGTGGAAGTAGGTCCCATGTCGACACGTTGAACTTTTGCTATGCAAGTAAACTACACAAAAAAACAGTCAGAATAGCTCTTGCAAAAACTAAGCGCTTGTTAGGAAGAGCTCAACGATGTGTGCTAGATGGGCCTATGTTTTGCTCTTTATGTAATTTGAATGACAAATAGAAAGAGCCCATTGGTGATAGTGTGAGCGAAGCAATGAATATACTGTACTATAAAAATTACCAAACAAACTGTGTTTTAATCTTTAAAATGACAAGAAATATACCGTAGTTAAAAAAAACACACAACTCTGAATTTTCCTTTGGCTGGAATGGCTTAATTGAATTTTATTCATTTTATTACAAAACATTTTCTTGATTTACGAACGTCTCAGGCTACCGGCCCAGGTAGGTAAAATGGCAAAGTAAATGCTCTTTAGTCTTCACCGCTGGGGTTTATTGCAGTCATACTTTTTCCTTGCAACAATCAGATACTGGCTGTTTTAAAGGGACATTTTATGGAAAACTTAACTTCTGAAGTGCTCTTTCACTCAACAATCATGAAATTAAGATAAGATAAGATAAGATAATACAACCTTTATTTGTCCCACACTGGGGAAATTTGCAGTCTACAGCAGCAAAATTGGGGGGGGGTAGAGAGAAAAAAACCAAAGTGTTGCATGCACAAAATAAATAAATGTTTCAGAAAACAGAACTGTAAAAAAATAAAGAAATCTTTAGTTATGTGCCTATCGCTGAAAATGTGTCTGTGAGTATGTCACTCTGCATTTTATAGCAGTTATAAAATAGTGTGGCTAAGTAACAAAAGAAAAAAAAAACGCTATTAGGTCGGCCAAAGCAATATCATGTCAAAGCCAGAAGGTAAGCAGGGCTGCAGTAGTGGCCCAGATTAGCCAAGAAATACTGCTGTGACACTTATTCTGAATTGTGCCACTCGAGAGAGAAAACAAAAACAAAAAACGGAATTATATCACGGGAACCATACAGCATAAAACCAACCTTCAATGTGTGACAACAACAAAGTGATAGTGACAATTGCTTTCAACACAAAGTAGCATGCCCATGTTACAATCTTACATTTAAAAAGGAGCCATAATTTTCCTGAATCCAATTTAAGTGTAGACAAAGAAAAACATGTAAGCTACAGAAAGTATTTGTGGATGTGTGGACAGAGAATAAAAGTGATCGGTGAATCCAACAGAGGTTCGTTAACGACTGACCATGTAGAAGTTCCCCTCTGACATCCCTGCTGCTCAACACGCTCATTTTCCTGAGATATTAGACAATTTAATTACAGTTAAGAGCATTAAGGAGCAACTTTAACTATAATTTGCAGTTCATGAACTGTTTTTGAAAATGACTCTTAATATAATTAACTTCTGTCATTAGGCCTAATCCCTGCAGGGTGTGGAGGGAATGCTTCCTTAAAGACATTACATACATGCAAGGCCACATTCATCCTTCTCCAGGAGTAAGGTTGGACCAGGAAGTCCTCAATGGAATAATTAACTATTTCCATGGAGGGTGCACACAACGCAGTCCATTAACAGCTCTAGAAACAAGGAACAGTCATACAGCAAGTTAAAAGGGGAGAACACAACACCTTTTAGATGATAAAAATAGGCGAGGGCGAAAATGAAATTTCTTCCCAATGTGGCAGAAATGGCCAGGCGAAGGGTGAACAAATCACCGCAGATTTTTCTTGACGATATTAACCCTGTGCTCACTCAAACTGTCACATCGTGCTCGGCTGAAGAATGCTGCCTAATTACAGCAGATATTTTACGTCCAAAATGCTGAGCTCTAATTAAATCAAGTTGCTAGAGATGTGAGCGCTTAGGCCGCCAATGTGGCTTCATAAAAAATACATGTTGATCCCTGAGTTAAAAAAAAGGAGAAAAAAAAAGTAATTTCTAAAAGGAATTGGCCTTGCACTTTGACGGCTAAGTGATGCTTTGCTTAACGTCTCCTCCTATGAGGTTGAGGACGTGTCACTTTGTCTTTGGCGGCCTTTAATCAGGCTCCAGCCGCGCTGAACTGACCGCTGATTTTGCATGATATGATTACACCTACCATGCTGTGCGGCGTTGTGAATTAGCCTTCCTCCTCTAGAAAACGTGTAATGAGCGATGTACCCTGCGCCCAGCTGGGACCATGATCTGGCATCCTAATCAGCCGTCAACCCAGGAAAAGAAAAAGGAAAAAAGCTGCTGTTGCCGGCATGTTAGAATCTGTGTTTGTGCATATCAAAAGATTACCACTTTGGCAAAACACATAATCACTTACCCCTTAGTGAGGGGGGGAGGGAGGTAGGTTCGGAGGCGCTCCTTTGAATGTCGGAAGATGCTACCACAGTCAGATGACCAGCTGCATGTTTGATTTGTAAGACCGAATCTGCTAAAAATCCAACAAACTCCAGAGTTTGACGATGTGTTTGGCACGCTTTCACCTGACAGTCAACAACAAATTGAACTCTGTTTAGGGAAAAGAATAAAAGAAATCTGAAATCATTGGCAAAGTCACCGCAAACCGCCGAACTACAGCAAAAAAGGCTTGACTTGGTTGGCTTTATGTTTTTTTCCCCATGGCGTAGACATACACAGTGTCTGCAACTAGTTTTTGGAGAGGCTCGTCCCAGGAGCACAGCCCCGGTTTGCATCCCCCATCAATTTGTAATCTCTCCTTGTAGGCTCAGCTCTGTTGGTGATGATGGAAAAAAAAAAAAAAAAATACATTCTGATATTTCTATATGCATAGGCTAATCGCAAACATTGCATTGGGCTTTAGAGACATTTCAGGATGAACGTAAAACGGACTATAATCATTACAAGGGCATTTTAAAATCACAAGTGATCCATGAAAATTGCCCTTTTGTTCCTTTCTGTGACTCTTCCAGTCACTCTCTGTTGCAACCTGCTGAATGCGTCATAATCTTAGTGGCTATTTCTCTCTGATAGTGAGGAATGAGGAAGACTTTTGCAGCGATTTATAATATAAATTGCAGGCGAATGGCATTGCAATAGTGCAGAATTGCCAATCAAATATGCACACGAGCATTCGCACAAACAACGTTTCTAGGAGTTAATGTAACCGAGACCCAGCCGTCTGGCAGATTCCTCTAACCCATTTCAGTGCAGTGTTTTCCATGCATGCATAAATCCTTAATACTTAACTAGATTTATACTTTCGTATATACTTGTAGCTAGAGAGGAGCATTGCACAGGTGCACTCAATGAATGGGGTGGTGGATGGCTGCCAAAAGTTGTTTCAAATGTACTTTTCTTTTCGTGTGGTGTTCTTAGGATCCAATAAAAAAAATAATACAGATACAGGGCACTATATTGTATTTGGCATCTCAAAAACCCCTTAGAGGGTTGCAGTTTAGCCATAGCATCAGACCTGTAGATGTGCTGTACTCAATCGCTTGGTGTTGGTTATGACATGTTTAAACAAGAGCGATGAGAGTATTCACTCCCTCTGTAACATTAAGTTAAGAGTAAACTAGCAACCAATGTTAGCAATCCTGCCTTTAGAGTTGCAGAGGTACGATATGATGTAAACTCAAAATAAATAAATAGCATGTGCATTCAAAGGGTCAGGCGAGGTTGACCCGTAAAGATTACGGTTCATCCTGAAATTTCTCCCAAATGGCCATTATCCGAAGCAGTTTGTTTATAGTGTAGATATGAATATAGTACCAGTACATACACCAAGTAGCAGAACATTTTGGAGGAATTGAACTGGTTTGCTGACAAAGGAGGAACTGAGGAAATCAGGTGTGGACAGGAGATACGAGTAGTCCACAAAACTTTAAACATCGACTGCTACTATACAATTTCCACTGTGACCCTGTTCAGAATAAGTGGTTTTGAAAATGAATGGATGGTTGTCTGCCTATTATGCTACGCACTCTCACCTTACTGTACTTTGCGTTCTATGGTTGACCAACAAGGGCAAGGCATTCATGCTTCTCCATTTACCTCGAAGTTGAGTCCATCCTGAAAAGTTGAAAACCCATCTTTATTTAAACTGGAACTTTAAACTTACAGAGCATTGTCATCCAGCAGGGGGCTCACCTGCCTGGTTTATAACAAACTCATCAGCAACTGTGTTGGGGCCTCGACAATCATGTGCCTAATGAGGGTGAGGAGGAAATATTTTCAAGTTTAAAACTCATCTTGGTTTGATTTTATAAGTTTGGTGACCATGCTTACCTTGTTTTTTTTTTTTTTGATTTTTTATAATTGGGATTCACATCTGCGGCTTATTCTGACTTCTGTTCCTATTCTTTCATCCTTGCTTTTATTTTTTTAAATGGCACATATTCAGATATTCTTCGCTTGTAGAATATTTATTCATGATAATGTGGGCAGGGAGTCCGAGAATGACGACGAAACATTAGGCGAGTGTCTTTCATCAACATCTTCCTCCTGGGCCTCCCTCCTCTTCAGCACCGCTGGCATCAGGCTGCACCACCTGCTCCAGGCCTCATTCCGCTCAGGCCAGAATGAACAGCTGGCTGCTCTTCTGACGCTCTGATTGGTTAATCCCTGCTGGTCACTTGTGCCTTCTCCTCCCTGTGTGTCATTGAACTTTCTCTCGCAGAGCGCCAAGGCCTTCCTCGATTCTTTGGCCGCGCCCGTCCTTCATGTGTCTGCAAACGGCCTGGGTATCATGTGCACTTGCGTACATTATTTAATGCGGTCAAAACTCTGCCAGTCTCAATTCATTCTTACCTTACCAGTAAGAGATCGAACACAAGTAGCTAGGGTAGGATTAGCACCACTTCATCTCTCTGGGCGAACTATGGTGTCTGAGGGACATTTTGAATTTATTTTGTTCATTTATTATTATTTCTTTACAGACGGAGGTGCGAGCTCATTTTAAAAAAAGAAAAAAATGTGAGCATCAAATATGTGTAAGAGTTTAAAACGACATCTAATGTATTACACACCAATTATATACAGTACTACAAACAATAACACTGGTGAATAGGTGTTTGAAATTTTTTTTTAAGGAGATATGCAGGTGAACCTTTTCAGATAAACTGTTTTGATTTTGATTGATTCAGAATCTGCCCTGATTCTTTTCTCAAGCACATCAGCTCTTCATAATAATAATAATAATAATAATAATAATAATAACTAAGTAACTAACTAATGTTAAAAGTATACTTGATGTAAAATGTTTTTTAATTCTTGGCAATAAAAATGTAATAATGAAACAGTGAATGAATCAAATCCAACAACAAATATTACAGGAGTTTTGATAATCTAAATGCTCATTGGACGGATTAAAGAACAAAGCGGGTCATATGCAGCCCCCAGGCCCTACTTTTGCCAACCCCTGCTTTTCAGGTTAGGTGCCGCTCACAGACTCCATGACTGCAGCTCTTTGCTCACATGTTAAAAATGATGATTGCGATTTGCTTTAGTTAAATCTAATATCCAGTCCTGGTGATGTGTTCAGAAAGCATTTTGACAACACGAGCGTATCACTGTCATTGAGCGCCACGCAGCCATATGCCCAGATTGGCGGTTTGTTTTGGACAGCTGAGCTGTAATGATTCACTGCAGGGCTTCGTGGAGACCAGAGCTAAGTGTACATTTAGCCTGAGGCCATAGCGCTGCCTGCACACACGCTCTCAGTGCCTCCATTGACTGCTTTACATTAAAAACAACCTCACACATGGCCGTGTTCTAATCATTGTGACCCCATCATTTTCCTTTTCAGCGATGCAACATTGCATGTGTGTGAGTGTGTGTGTGTGTGCGTGTGTGTGTGTGCGCGCGCGCGGCGGGGTGTTAAGGAGCAAGGGTTACATTTTGCAGCCCCAGTTTTTAGTGGCATCGGGTCATGCAAAACAGAGACCGTAATATAGCAATGTAAATATTTACTTACAGTGACCAGTTATATAAGTAATGTCTTAGATGCCGGGTCGCAAGGGAAGAGCACAAATGTTTTCTCGTTGAACTCGTCAGAAAATGAAGCGCACCAAAAAATCAATCCAGTTCACGTACGCTGAGCTTAATTACAATTAGAAGCGGGCCTCTACTAATAGTGCCAGACGGTATTGATCAGTACATGTAAAAGCAGACTGGATCACTTTCAGCAAGTATTGCAGAATGACAGAACCACTTCACAGCGATGGCTCTTAATCGGTCCGTTTTTCTCTCGGCTGTGGGACCATTTCTGACTCTGCCTCGCCCACTCAGTGCTTCACTTTTGCCGTTAGCGTCGCTCTCGGAATCTCGACCTTTGACCTCCTTTTCAGCTAGAGAGCAAGTCAGAAAGATGCGTACGCAGCGGACGGACAATTAATTTATCGATGCACCTCCCTCCAGCCGCGCTGAACTGGCCGGCTCACTATTTCAACGCTCGTCCCTTTTCGGCTACGTCACATATCAAATTCAACAGCTAATCAACATTTAGCCCCCCTCACTGACCCCCCCCCCCCCACCCCCCCTTTCATCCATGAGATAGTCTGTGAATGATCCGGTGCTGATGCGATCGATGGGAAAACACAAAGCTGGTTCTGATGTTTGGCATGGCTCAACCTTTGGTTCTTTCATCTGAGCCTTTTGATGTTGCCGCTCATCTACATAAAGCGCAGTGGAGGGCGTGATGGAGTCCACCTGTCAACGCCAAGTACAAACGTGGCATGATGAAGACCCATTTTGCAACTATTATTTCCTCCTGCTCAACTGTATTGCTGCGTAATATGAAAAAGGCTCGTATTCTTTTTTTTCAAACGTTCATGTGCAGTAAAAAAAACCACACTTTTATTTGAAATATTAAAAATCATTTTTTTCAAAAAAAACATTCAAACAAAGAGGACTCAGCAAGTGTTTGGTATTTTGTAATTTGGCTACTTTTATTCGAGCAGGGTCATTTTCAAGAGAAATTACAAATCAAGAATTCAATAATACTTTTACAAAGACATTTCAGGAAAGATTCTTTTTCAGTCATGATATCATACATAGTATTTAACAGTCCCTCTTCATTTTTTAGCTTAAAAAAAGAAACAAAGATGAAGAAAGTGGAATTTTTTTTTTTTCAGTTGAAAATACAGTGTTTTCACAATTGTATAAAAGTTCCCAAATTTGGAATTTTCCATGATGTGGAAAATAGAGGAAATAAAATAAAATAAGATTAAACTTCGCATTTCACAATGTTTCAAAACACAATAAATGCTCTCTTTACGTAAATTTTGCCCTATGATCAACACCATGTTCCTTTTTACTAAAATATATCTATATATTGAAGACCTATAGTACTGTACACAACAGTATGAAATAAATAAAATTAGGAAATATAAAATGGGCCACATAAATAAGTTTTTTTTTTTTCCAACCTACAAATAAAATGAATGCAATTTGTTGTTTTCCAAAAACAAAAGAAAAAAAGGTTTGGTGTAATACTGACAAAGAAACATTGCACAACATAATGTAAACTAAGTAACTGCTGCCTAGAGTCTTAATACTGACACGGGTGCCGCAGAGAACAATGGTAAACCATCCCATAATACTGAAGCTGGTGAAAAAAAGTAACCTTCCTTTGACACAATACGAGGGTGGCACTTGCAGAAAACACACAGGTTAAAAGGTTTGCATATAAGGCTTCTTTTTCATAAAACACCTCAAAGGCTTCATCCTTCATTTCATCCCCCTATCCCAAAGCGTCCAGAACCCACAATTTCCCTTAAGACGGACGCGCCACAAGCTCATCATCTTCCTCCTCCTCCTCCTCCTCCTCCTCCTCCTCCTCTTTGACCCATATCCTTCACAGTCTTAATGATTGGAGGCCTGACACAGTGTGGCCGCAGGTGGTGGAACCAAAGGTGGGTGACGACAAACACCAAAGGGCTAGAGGGGGTACGCAGACCCCGCTGCTCTTGTTCCAACCCCGTATAAATATATACATAGGCAACACTTTCTTTTTTCTTTTTTTTTTCTTCATGATTATAGAAGCGGAGTGCAATTTGTACAAGTCACTGTTTTTTTTTTTGTGCTATAAATACTATGGAACACGGGCAGGGGGAGGTTAGCACCACACTCATGTATAGGCCTTAGGACTGTACATTTTTCCAGATGAATTTATTCTTTGTTGGGTTTGCATAATGCGGCTTCAGTCACAAACCCCTCCCCCTCCCTTCGATGCCGCTGCCTCATTGATTTAGCGGTCAAAGCTTCCCGGAAGCTTCAGGCACGTGCACGTACGGTTTAAAACATCCAGTCTTAAACCGAGCAGGTAAGAATACTGAACCGGAAGAAACGTCAAACGTTTCCCACGGAGAGACCACTACATGGCGTCCTCCATCGTGTCCTCACGATCCGATTTGGTTTCCATTTTGCCATCCAGCGAGCTATCGTCCATCGAGTGCTCTCCGTTCTCCTCTTCGTCCCTCAACGTGTCCGGGTCCGTGTCCATGCTCTTGCTCTCCTCCTCCTCCTCAAACTCAAACTCATCCTCCCTGCGTCCCATCTTCACATATTCTTCATCCACTTCCTTGCGTCCCTCTATGATCCCTCCATTCACGCCGTCGTGCCGCAAGATGGCCTCACGCTCCGCCAGCTCCGGGTAACCCTGAGGAGTGATTCCCTGCAAGTAGGCCCGGCTCATCAGCAGCTCCGTGGGCTCCAGATGGCCCTTCTCGCGGGCCTCTCTCTCGGCCGCCTCGCGCTCCTCCGCTTCGCGCTTGCAGTAGGAGTAGCGATGGTTCATGTGCTGCGAGTACGAGCCCGAGTGCGAGAACCTTTTGCCGCACTTGTCGCACTGGTAGGGCTTCTCGCCCGAGTGCAAGCGTGAGTGCTCAATGAGATGGTGTTTGTGTTTGAAGGCCTTTTTGCAGATCTGACATTGGTGCGGCCGCTTGCCTGCGGACACACAAAAAAAAAAAGCGCGAAGAACGTGAGTGGCGCGACAACGATCGGGACGCCACAATGAATCACACAAAGCAGAGGAAAGCAAAGAGTTTGATGGATTGGATGGCGTGGAGCAAAATGACATAACGGGACATCAAATCTAATGCTATTCAAATTGTGAGGAGAAAGTGCGCTCGCATTCGCCGGCAGACATTATGGAAGTTCCCTCCTGCTGTCCGAGCAAAGAAACTCGTCAGTGCGTCGCACTCATCGATGCATCGTAAATACAGTGGCTGAAGAGTTAAGAAATCTGAGCTCAGCAGGAGGGGGGGGGAGACAAGCTTATCTGTAAATATGACTGAAGTTCATGTTGATAGCATGCCTGCCGCAGGAAGCTGGCATTTCTTTTCTGTTCAAACTTTTGCAATATATGCTGTCCACGAGGCGGAACGGCTTTTTAATCTCCAGTCGGACCACTTCCCTTCAGTGCAGGACCAGAACAACACAGCGACGTGAGCATGAAAGCGTCGCTTTCATGTCCAAATAGATAAGACGCACAAAAGCGGCAAACACTAGATGAGCGTTAGCCTCTGAAATGAATGATGCAACCCCATGAAAGAGGAACTTTGTCTCGTAACAGGAATAAAGAAAGACTCGTTAGTGGCACTCTGAAGGTGCTGATGCGATCTATCGCCAATAACAGAGTTGCCTTTACTCAACGACTAGCACAACTATGTCCACCCTGTTGATGAAAAAGCAAGTTACAAGATGTGCAACAGAGGAAAGAGGAAGAGGAGGGGACAAGTTCAAAGATTCACTGAGGATTTTCAATACAAACATTGACAAAAGGAAATATAATGGGGTTGGAAATAAGGGTCTAGAACAGTATATACCTGTGTGTTCATATTTGTGTCTGAGAAGGGAACTGCTCTTCTGGAATGTTTTGTCGCACAAGTCACACGCGTACATACCACTTTCAGTCTTCTTAATCTTCTTCCGCGACAGACAGGAATCGGGGTCTGTCATGTCGTCCAGCCCTGACATGTAATCGGCTGTAGCGTCAAGTAGGTCGCCCTTAGCAACAACAAACAACGACAGAAAAGAGAAAGAGGACAAAAAACAAAAACAACAATTAGTTTAGGCTCACATTCAAAGCTTGCATGTGACCAGCACTAAAATTCAAAATCTCGTATACTTGTTTTTTTCCAAATATTCAGCGTATATATCAGCAACACTTTTCATGAATTTCATGATCCCTACAATAGGTGAATTTCCGCGGTTGACTTATAATTATCGAGCTGCTGATTTTTGTCTGAAAATAATGGGAGCAGTGCGCACACTGCCTCTGACAGTACGCGAGGACGATGAAACATTAACATTTTTGCTTTGCTCTGAAAATGGCTCACCTTAATGTCGCATCACATCACAATACATTGTTAGCCAAAATTACATCCTTGTGGAATAATCAATTAAATCCTTGTTTTGGAAACCGAAACAAAGTTGCCGTGGCTGCTTTTCTTCTTCTAATATAGATATAAGAAGCCACTTCGGTAATTCAGTACAGAAGTTGAAACTCGGTTTTGGTTTTCACAACTAAGATTTACAAGACACATTAAACCACCACGATTGTACCTTTGGCTACAAAGTGGCGCAGGATTCTGTTTAAGGTAAGCCATTTTAAACTAAAAAGGAAAACTTAATAAGTGGACGTTTTGTTGCCCTCGTGTGCTGTCAATGGCCTGGCACACTCCGCTGCCATTAATTTCTGAGCACAGCTGTTTACAGCACATTCCTTGTACGGAGTGGGCTCCATTTTTTGGTTGCACTCTGAATAACTGAACATTCTGAGTTTTCGAATGGTCTTCTGAATAAAGAGCGTATGAGTGTATTTACAGGGTTTTTTATTTTCACTTAAAGCATTGCACTGCACTTTTAGGCATTGTCCCAAATTTCAGAGTGAGCATGCACCGTTAGCACGACTGCTTCACAGTGCAAAGGTCCGAGCTTAAAATTAAAGCTTCGGATCTTTAGAGTGGAGTTTGCTTTTTCTCCCGCCTTCTTCCTCCAAATTAAAGAAAAAAACAAACAAACAAAAAGAACCAACATGCAACTAAATTAAACTGTCCATAGGTGTGAATGTGAGTATGAAGGCTTGTTTGCCTCCATGTGCCCATTGAATGACTACAAGTAAAATCCAGGTCTGGGTTTATCCTGCCTCATGCTCAATAACAGCTGGGATAGGCTCCAGTTCATCTGCGACCATAATGAGGACATGGGTGGATCATGCATGGATGTTAAAGACAAAATTCTGGCTTTTGCAGATAGTGTGTATAAAGGCATTCAATTTTGGGCTGGTCCATATTAGGACTGTTGCACCTTGGGTCAGAATTCTTTGTGTGGCATTCTATAAAGATATCCATTTAAATATTATTGATTCCTACATCTTGTTAGGAGAAATGATCCTAATATTCTGGTCAGTTAGGATCCAAATATTGACATGAAAATCGACGTACAAAATGCAATTAATACGTCCTTTATGTGGCTTTACACAGAATGCATTGAAAGGAGATTTGCGAGGTGGGCTATTTTTTCTGCTTTCATTCGAGTCAGGAGGAGTGCCATCACTTTAAAAATATCTTTTGTGATGAAGACAAGTGCGGCGTGTGAATTGATGGAGAACAATGTTCCACCGCGAGTGGAACATTCTGCCACAGCGATCACAATCAGAAGGTGTGACGTGTTCCTTTAATGAACTTGACAATGCAAGGATGTTTTAAGACGGGACCGCACTATCACTTGGCAATCAATTTCAGCTAAACGCCTGTAGCTGTATTTTTAAAATCTAATTTAATAACTTAGAATGAGAAACATTATTAATACTTTTTTTTCATCAAAATGGTTCACTCTATGTTAAACAGCCCTCAGCATGCAGTGGTAATGAACACGGAGCCGGTGCATTATTAAAGTGCACTTGGAAGCTAATCTCCCTTTAAACTGCAACTCCGGAGTGGTGTGGTGGTGCTAAGGGGAATCTCCACGGCAGGTTTTTGTCTTTTCTACAAAACCAAACATTCTGGGACTTCTGCAAGTTGGTACCAGGAATAAGATGATTCAACACTGAGTCTAATGAGGGAACAAACGATTTTTAACACCCTTTGTTTAAAAAAAAAAGAGGGTTCATTATTCGGTCAGTGCAGACATATCTAATTTGCACAGGTCTGAGTTTGCATGGTGCCACCTCAGGCTGTCGCAGAGCTGCAGGTGGTTTACTTACCTGGAAACCATGTTTCCGCTGATACTTTCTCCGTTGTTGCATCTCAGCAAAGGTAGCGGCGCCAGCTGCGTATGTGTACGCCATGTGTGGTAAGAAACCCATCTGTTCCATGCCGGGGTAGGGCCTGAGTCCTGGGATGCTGGCCTGCATTGGTGGCATGAATGTGGCTGGTGGAAAAGCGCTCTGAGGAGGAAGTGACGTGTACATGGGTTTGGCGGCAAAGGGGTTAATGCCAAAGAGGGGGCTAGTGCTTTTCTCCAAATTGCCATTGGTGGCTGAGGCGGAGAACTCCTTCTTGAGATAGGCTAGGTTCAGAGGCTCCTCAAAGTGCTCGCGTGGCGAGGGGACACTGCTAAGCTCGACTGTAATACTGTTGACTTTTGGACGGCTCTTCACGGTCAGCGCGTGCTTAGGTTCCTTGATGAGTCGTGGAAGCGAAAGGTCGAGCGGCTCGGCCTGCAGGTCCTCGGACACCAAGCTGTTCGGGGTGTAAGAACTGCTGTGCGAATGTTTGGAGGATGTGGATGACAGGTTAAGCGGAGAGGGAGTGTTGCTTCGGGAATGGTCCAACTTGTCACCTGTGGCTTTCGCGTCGCCAAACTGGTGGTTTTTCAAATGTCTGAGGGAGTTGTCACAGTTGTTGTGGAGCTCGGCAATAGCTGGGGATGTGATGTAGTCGCCTGGTTTGATTAGAGACATTAGCGACCGTGCCGTAAGAGAGTCTTTAGGGGGAGTGTGGTGGTTGTTCGTCCCGACAACCATTTCCGTGCTGTGCTTGTGCTCAAGCGGCGGTGTTCTGGTGCTGCCATATGGAAACATCTTCCGCTGATCAAACCATTGCTTGACGAATTCCTGAGGAAGGCCAACGGCAATAGAGATTTTGAGCAGCTCTTCAGAGTTGGGCTCCATGTTCATGGCAAAATACGCCTTGAGCACAGACATGTGGTCCCTGTAGGGGTGAAGGGAACCTGTCAGTCCCTTTTCAGTCAAAATGGAAGATGTCAGATGAGCATTCTTCTCCATGAATATATGTTTGTTGGGCATCAGATTCTCATTGGGTTGAAGCACAGCTTTGATCTCCTCGTTCATTTTGCACAGGTAGCGCTCATGTTGGTGGAGAGGGATGGGACCCGGAAAAGCTTCTTTGCAATACTGACACGCATATGGCGTGAACATGTTCTCTGATGCCTTTTCCTCCATGCCACTTTCGAGCATGTGGTTCGACTTCTCGTGTTTGATATTGTTCATCTGTCTCTTTGAGTCTGTGGTCAAGCTCTGGAGACAGGCTTTGGCTTCATTGACCTTCTCGAGTGTGTAGTCTATGATGCTTTTGGTGGCGCCGTTGTGATTGACTAGTGGAAGACTGACCTGTGGCCCACTTGCCGATGTCAGGCCCTGTTTTTGCTCCTCCATCTGTGTGCCTAATTCCTTCATGTAGGCTGTGAGCTTGGACAGCTCTTCCGGTTTGCAGTCCATTTTCTGCCTGCACACTGTGTTGTCTACAATCTGGAGGACCTTTTGCACCTCGCTCAGGTTGTTAATCAGAGGGTTTGGGTAGCCAAGAAGCTGCGACTCCAGCCCGTGCATACCCAGGTGCTGCAGAGGGCTCTGGGCTGTTGAGTTGTGGTGAACCCCCAGTGGACTGTTGCCTCCAACTCCACCATTCATGAAAGGCCCGGGAGCACTGAATCCATGCGAGGCCATCATCAGTTTATAGTCGTTGAAGTCAAGTGGCTCTGTCTTGATGCTCAGGTGGTTGTTGTGGTCAGCGAGGCCCACTGGCTTGCCGTTCTCGAGCTTTTGCCGCAGCTGGCTGATGGCAGTGTTGGTGGGGGAGGAGGAGGCCGAGGTTGGGGAGGAGCCCGTCTTCATGGTGCCCCGCATCCTGCCGTTGACGGCGATCAAGCCAATGCACTTTTTGCTGCTGATGTGCGAACTGTAAGATCCTGAGTGCGAGAAGCGCTTCTTACAGTTGGGGCATTCATATGGTTTTTCACCTGCGGCGTAAAAGCAGACACAATAAGATGTCCGGTTCAAGACTGACATATTTGCAAGCACCTTCTTAAATTGACACTCACCACTGTGGATGCGGAGGTGTTCCTTCAGGTGGTGCTTGTACTTGAAGGCCTTACCGCACTCAGTGCATTTGAACTTGCGGTTGCCGGCTGCTTGGTTCAACAGTTGGTGCTGTGGAGGACACATTAGGCGTCAAAATTCCGCGCAGACATCAAAACGATGCAAGGACGTAGCCATAAGTGGTCAAGATTACAATAAGCATGTTACACTCGATGCTGAACAGCCACAAGCGGTGGCGATAACAGAGAGGATCCCACACCTTTTAATTTCCTGCCTGCTCGACTCTCTTTAGAATTTGGCAGCCCAGAAAATGATCTATTTTTAGCGCAATTCCCTTCATTAGAGGTACTGATCTGATCTACTTTTCATTCATTCCACACTAATAAGTCTCGAATCACCCCGCATACCTGTATTCACACCATTTTTGAAAGGTTCACATTTCTTGTAGGACAGAGCATCTAATTAGCACTTTTAACGATCACCAGTCCCCAGCATCTAGTCTGACTATCTGAAACCTGCTCACCATGTATGAAAACGTTCATTCTGAGTTGGAGAGAAGGACTTTATTTTTTTTCTCCGAGCTCAGATGACCCAAAATCTAATGCCCCTCCTACTGCCGCAGTCCCGACAAATGCTGGGGTGTAAGAATTCCTGGGGAGACAGATGGTAGTGCACAGGACACTACAAACAAAAAAGCTCCAACCTTCACAGATCAAGCGGGGAGAGTCGGGGGCCCCCGCCAAGCGCTGGAGAGCACCGCGCCACTCGTATGTTGCCGAGTTGCATAAACAAACAGCAACAGCTGCTTCGGTGCCTCCGCCCCCACCTCCTTCTCCCCTTCTACCCCTGAGGACCTTTGCCCGTTAAAGTTTAGTCTCACTGCTAATAAGACACCCTGGGCCCTTAATTGTGAATGGCACCAGCAAAAGGCTTCATCTCGCCTTCATGCACTGGCGCCATCAATGGCACCACACTTGTGGGCGGGGCACAGGCAGAATGCTTGCATATGTATAAGATCTAATTAATCATATTCCGGCTAATTGCTTAAAAGCAGGAGGAGCATTAAGACTTGTAAACATATGAGAGCACATGTTTACTGATGGGTACATTATTCCTTATGCTAATGCGTGGTGTTCTCGTGCTCTCTAACGCAGGACGGGCAGGATACAAATGACAAGGAGGAACCTGCCAAAGAAGCTGACTGCGGGCCACACACTGCAGATGATTTTATAAGTTAACACAAGTGGTGGAGCAGAAGGAGCCGCGGTGCTTGAACAGGATTCGCCGGCCATTGAGATCGGGAGCGGCGGCAGCATGGTAATGTGGGGATTGGGACAGCAAGGCATTCGGCCGGTCCATCTGCTCACGTTTACATCCAGCTGGTAGATCAGGTGAGCGTGTTGGCTGATGACATCAAATTTAGCCTAAGGCTGTCATCTTGTCTCATGAGACAAGGGAACACAGCGTGTGACATGATTTTTTTTTTTAAGCACTTTTTTTATGCTCAATTTTCCAACTCCAAGTTTTCATTGGTGTGAATACATTTTGGTTTGCAGTTCTGCAGGTTCTATATGACAGCCTAGATTTTTTTTTAATAGATTTTTTTTCCAGGACATTCATATTGTGTGGTAAATATCTACATTTTTTTTGTCATTTATAAGATAAAATATGCCCTGCGGTTGGCTGGCAAACAGTTCATTCGGATCAGATGGATGGATAAAATAAAATAAATATCTCAAAATTTTCATCGAAAGTCTCTGTCCATTTTATTTTATTTTTAGCAAAATGTTCACTGTGTTGTAAAGGTGAGAAGGTACGGTAGTTTCGGATTGGATCAAAAAGTTGAATCCCATCCCACGTTCAGAAATTATTTCTCTTAATTTTCATCAGATCAAGCAAAAATTTTAGTTTACTGTATATATGACCCTATTCCGCATTGTGGATCGAAAAAATTTTTTTTCTGCTTCTATTTCATCATGTCCTACATTTCTGTGACCAATTCATCATTTTATTTACATAATCACGTCTCAAATTGAGCTAAATTAGATATTCAATGCTATAAATTAACATCCATGATTAGAGGCAGTGTTTCATCCTCACAAAAGGACACACATCCATTGTCACGAGACAAAATATTATTTATATTACTGTATATAATTCCGATCTATATGTTGTGTAAATGTTGCTGCTGTTTATATGCAATTTGTGTGTGTGTGTGTGTGTGTGTGTGTGTGTGTGTGTGTGTGTGTGTGTGTGTGTGTGTGTGCTCGTGTTTGCGTGTGTGCGTATGTGTCACCAGAACAGCATTAAAGACCAGGAGCAAAGTTAAGGAGCTGATAAAAATTTCCAAATTGGAAATTAACACAATCACTGGATCGTGAACACAAGGCTGCAAAATCATATCAAGGAAGGCCATCAAAAAACCATTTAGGGCCTCAATTAAAGTTATTACCATTAAAGGAGTCGCATCTTCAAAATGCCATGAAAAATTAATAATGATTGCCAATCAGAAAAAAAAAGATCTCTCTTCTCAGAGGATCACAGCACATTAGAGATAAGATGGCGGTTGTGTGTGTGGCTGTGTATCTGCATGTGTGTGTGTGTGTGTGTGTGTGTGTGTGTGTGTGTGTGTGTGTGTGCGTGTATAAGGGTGTATTCAGGGGTGTAGTGGGCGTGGTACGCGGGGGTACGCCGTCCACCCACTTCTCCCGACGCCACATTAAATTTTTATTTCGGTTTTAGCCTTGCACTGTCTGCGGGTTATTGAAATGTTTGTTGATCATTGTTCTAATGCGAGTTATGCTTAATAACGTTGGCCTGTGATTATTTTGGAGTAGTAAAACATTAAATTTAACGTTAGTTCAACTGGTGTTGTAGCCTATGATTGATGTTCTGTCTGTATATATAGAACATCCCAGAATCGCGTACACCCACTTAAAAAATCCCCACTACACCACTGGGTGTATTGGTGGGGTAGCGGGCGTCTGGATGTATGGAGAAGAACTAGCTAACCTGATCCCTCGCAGGCTTGTGCGTCGCCATATGTCGCTCGAGCTGAGTGCGGTAGGCGAACGTGTAGCTGCACAGTGGGCAGGCGAAGTTCTCCTCATTCTTCTCATGGCGGTACTTGATGTGCTCCTTCAGTGATGTCAAGCGCTTGTAGCCCCGGTCGCAGTAGGGGCAGGTCAACAGTTGGGCGAAGGCATCTGGCGTTCCAGGTGGCAGGTCTGCATGGGTGACGGAGGAGTAGGAGGGGAAAGGGGGTTGAAAGGGAAAGGAAAGCGGGCCAAAAGGTCAGCCAATCAATGGCAGCTAATGGGCGGCTTGCCCAGAGTGGTATGGGAGGTATCTACGCAATCTGCTGCACATGAGAGTCACTGTGTTGGGCTGGCACACACACGCACGTGCACAGAAGGCTTTGCAGTACAAATACTTTGTTACTTCAGTAGAATTTTCACCAACATATTTTACTTTGTAATTAATATTTCGGACAACTGACAAAAAAAAATCTGCACTTCCCTATCCATCTTCCTTACTCGTTACTACAAAACAAAATCCCAACAAAGTGTTTGTTGACAAACTGCCTGAATCGCGGAGCACAAAGCAGAAAAACAAAAGTCGGCCCTGTCGTGACACGATACGTTTTGATGGAAATGAAGACAGAAACACCTGCTGCTGACTTTGCTGCTGAAGCAACATCTCCAGCAGATGGAAATTACGACAGTGATGAAAAACCGAGGTATCTATTACCAGGATCGTGTTGCACACACGTGGGCATTTGAAGAGGAATGGTTTTCATACATCGGATTAGTTGCCTGTTATGCCACTTATTTGTGTTCAAAAATTCCCATCCAACCTGGTAGGTTAGACCACTTTCTATTTAATCTATCCAGCGATCCATCCACTTTCTAATCCGCTTATCCTCACGAGAGTTAAGGACGTGCTGGAGCCTATCCCAGCTGTCTTCGGGCAGTAGGCGGGGGACACCCTGAATCGGTTGCCAGCCAATCGCAGTGCCCACAAAGACGGACAGCCATCCCCACTCACACACACCAAGGGACATTTTAGAATGTTGGCTGGAGCAGGAATCGAACCCTGCACCTCTGCATTGTGGGTGGACGTGCTAACCAGTCGATCACTGTGCCGCCCTCTTTTTAATCCATTGTAGTCAAAACTTCACTGTTCCATGACTTAACGTGAGCTTTTTTAGTCATCCAATGAACTTGATGGCAAAGCTAAAGTGACACACGGATCTTTAACTATCCCACTAAAGTAAGCTAAATAAATAAAAACGAAATCAATAAAAAACATCGACAAGTATATAGATATTTATCCATCCATCCTTTTTCCGAACCGCTTCATCCTCACTAGGGTCGCGGGGGGTGCTGGAGCCTATCCCAGCAGTCTTCGGGCAGTAGGCTGAATTGGTTGCAGCCAATCGCAGGGCACACAGAGACGAACAACCATCCACGCTCACACTCATACCTATTTAGAGTGCCCAACGAGCCTGCCATGCATGTTTTTGGAATGTGGGAGGAAACCGGAGCACCCGGAGAAAACCCACGCAAGCCCGGGGAGAACATGCAAACTTGGGATCGAACCCGGTACCTCTGCACTGTGAAGCCGACGTGCTAACCACTGGACTACCGGGCCGCCCTATAGATATTTAATTTTACTTCAAATACTCGAGTACATTTAATACCATATAATTACTTTTGCAATTTAGGAAATGTCAGATATTTTCTTTTACTCAAATGATATTACAAAAGATGGCTTGAACTTCTCACTTTGAAGTTATTTTCTGTAAAGAGACTGAAGACTAAACACGCACGCACACGCACGCACACGCACGCGCGCACGCGCAGCAGCGCAGCAGGATGGCATTTTCCTAACTGCTGTCACTTCTTAAAATCTTTCTCACTCATATGCTTGCCATGTCTGCAGCTTGACCCCACTCCCTCAATCCTCAATCCTCGTCCGCCTGCTGGGACCTTCAGAGGTGAACTATCTGGTTTCTGCCCAGCTGTTGCTTTAGACCGTAGGTAAACACTGTGGCATCCGGCAAATCTGTGGGACCAACAGCTGTCTGCTCATGTCGGGCAAGAAAGCTGTTGCAGCTTCTGAGAGACGAACCCTTTTTCCCAAGCACACAAGCTAGGAGGCAAATTTCACAGGCAGCACCCGATATCAATTTGGATATTAACCCTGTGAATTTTGTACTGGCCATTTGCATCTTCCATTTATTTCCTCCCCAAAACATTTTACTTGTATTAACGCAAATGTAATAAAACTACGTACCAAAAACATATTGTTGACATCAAATTTTACCGATTGCTTCTATCATGGTGATGAATTGAAACCCATACAATTGACCTAAAATTCAACTGCTTGTAGACTACATGTAACATTTTTAATGTTGGATTCAACATTACATCAGTATTCATTTTGGGAAAAGGGAGCAATTTAGTGTAATATTCAAAAGAGGCATCTGATGACTTAAAGCATCGCAATGGAGCAAACGAATGCCGTAATGTTGATTTTGAGAATAAACTCTTCAGACCGTGAAGAATTATATTTTAATTAAAGAAGTGGAAGCTCCTTCTGCTTTCTCTAGAACCACTCAGATATAGAATACCACGTTTTTAAAACAAAGTTGTGCATTGTGGAAATAAACTGGAACGGGCATTAGTTCAAAAAAATGGCCACCAACAAGTTAAAAAGGTCATAGAATATAACAAGGCCTGCATCTTAAAACAACTTTAAAAATTCCTTACCGTTTTCCTCTGGCCCCGCTGCCTCCGGCGTCCCAAGTCGGGACAGCTCCTCGGGGGCTTCTGGGTAGATGATAGCGGTATCGCCTCGCTGGAGATACTCAGCGATGCTCACCACGTGGCTGTCGCCACGCTTTCTCTTGGCAAAAAAGTCCTCGAACTCTGAAGTGCAATTGATGCTCTTGACTAAAGGGGAGAAGAATGGATAATACAGACGATTGATTTTTTTTTTGCCCAGATAAATGTCCTACGCAAAGATTTGGGGAATATCTTGCTCCGAGTGTGAGGCGACACAAAAAGAACAGAGCAAAGCTTCAGAGAAAATATGTCTAAATTATGGGCTCTGCATGTCTGCACTACTAAAATAAGAATTGTCGCCGAATCCAACTTCAAATCATAGAACGAGCAGTGACAGAAAAACTTGAGCGAGTTCAATCACTCGTGACTGCCAAAACACACACGAATGCGTATACTCCTGAATTCAGCAGTAGCAGAGCATGGATGACACGTTTAAGATCAGAGGAGGGATTGTGGCGTTGTTGGTTCGAGCCAAAGCAAAATTCATTGCAGCGGTGGAAGGTGTTGCCAAAATGACCAACCTCGCGAAGATATTGGTGACCCCCATTAGTCCTCATCTGAGTGACATCTCACTGAGAATTGATTGTGGCTAATAAGCCTTTTGGATGGCAAGTCAAGGTGAGCTTTTAAGCGCCATTTGTGCCAACTTCATTGGCCAATTTGTAAAAGGTCAAGGTAGCAAATATTTGGTTATCGAGAGAAAAGAAAAAACAGCAAATGTCATCGGTGCCAATGAATCCCTTTTAGCAGCCACTATTGCATCATGTACGGTGTTCATTAGACATGTCCTTCTTAGCTAATTGCTGGAATTGCGCTTCCGCTGATTAAAACCGGCTTGTTATTCATGAAAATGAAAAATGTGCTGCATTTTAACCCAGCCCAGGAGGATATTAGCAACTTCAGAACAACAAACGCTTGTCATCTTTTCAAAAAGACATTAAAAAATATTTGCTCTCCCTATTTTAATATATCCTGCAGCCTAAACTATGTTGTGTAGGTTCATAGACACGAGAAAGAGAGTTTCAATAGCAGGAGACAATGAGCAACAGTCAGACTCACCTGTACCATTTCCAGCTATTTGCAAAGTGGCATCAGGGCCCAAAGTGTCGAAATCTTTTATTTCATCTGCACAGAAGAGTGTTGCAAGAGGAGTGGGGGTTGTGGAGGAAATGGACAAAGGGGGAGGAGTGAGTGCAAGCCAACAAAGATGAGACGTACGTAGAAAGGCACCGCAGTGCATGGCAGCGCACCACCGCTTTGCTGATCATGCGCAATGAATACTCTCACGCGGGCCATGCAGTGACTTATTTACCTCTAACATGACAACAAGTTACAATTAAACACAATATCCACCTGAGCAATTGTTGAGCTTCAGCCAACATGCGGCTCAAGTTTATTACGCCCTTCCTGTGACGCCGCCGCACTCCTCCACACACAAATGATGCTTCCTTCATCGCATGTGAACATTTTCATCCAAAGCTGTTACACACAGTAGTGCACACTACACACACTAAAAATAACACATCCCTGCACCACAAATGAAGAGTTGTGTTTAACGCGTTTCCGTCGCTCGTTGCTGTCAAGAGACATCATCCAATCTGATTGCACTGCGATTCTATTGTTCAAACATTAAAGATTCTTCAGGTTAATGGCCTTGCAGTCAGCCAGTGAGGTGCTGGCACAGGTGAGGTGGTTGTCAACTCGGAGAAAAGCTCGTAAGCAGCGTTTTCACATTGGTTTCTGCCCACAATTAAATAAACATGCTTCCAGGAACACGGAGGCCATGTTTTGTGACTTGGTTTTACTGGGTGTCACGAGGCGGCACCATCCGATGTCACTCGGCATGCCCCAGGAAGAGGTGGAGCAACTTACGCTGATCATAATGTTTCCTGCACAAAAGCCAGAAGCGAAATTACTTTTTGTATTTTTAGCTAACAATGGACTTGATGGCTGTGTAGGCTGTGAGCCCCCCTCCCAGACCCACCCCTCACTCTCTGGCTTCAAGACTTTTTTTAATTTCTTTTTTTTTTTGATTGCACGTCTGCCAAGCGGTATCGGAACCGCAGCTTGAGAATAAACGGCTTTTTAGACGCATAAATCATGAGCAACAGATTGAAATATACCCATACAGCTCAGATTTCAGCACATGTGTGTGTCCTCACAAGCCATGTTTGCTTTGGCTAATCAAATTTGGCTGCATTCTTTTGCCCTGACGCAAGGGGATGACCAGTGGGATTTACTGGTCCTCCTCTCTGCCCTGTTAGTGTTTACCTTGGAAAACATGTGTTATCTGCGGTCTGAAGGCTAGACCAGCGCTTCCAGCAGGAGGCTGGTCCACCCCTGGCACTGGGCAATGTGTCACTGCGGTGAGCCAGCAAAGAGGGGAGTCCACTCCTAAAGTGAGTGTTTATGTCCTGACATGGCAGCCAACACTTTTATAAGGCATAAAAGGTGTCACTCGACATGCGTGTGGGCTACAAAAATGTGTGGCTGTGGGTCACGGGCTAGCCAGAGGTGTGTTGCGTCAGCGTTAAATCATCGAAGGCCTACACCTTGTGGAAGACCAAGACTATGGCACCTATCATCATACTGCACTGATGCTGTTTGTTGTGAAAACATTCCTATTTTAATGGACATTCTTCATTCTGCCTCTGAGATTTGGGACACATTTAATGCAGTGGGGTTGTATTAAGTAAAAAAAAAAGGATTCAAAGAGTAGCAATGTAGATTTTTTAAAATATTTTGCATGCACTGGTTCACAATGGAGCACCATCCAGCCAAATCCGAAATGTGGACTTGACGAGATGTGGGGGAGGTGCTTTTATTCGACAATAGAAACTTCTGCAATTACATGTTCGGTGGCAATGGAAATATGGCGCAGTGTTACATTGCTGACTCGAAAGCAGGTGATTTATGTTCAAATGCCTGTCAGTGACTATGATGTCATGCTTTCCAGAAGACTGCATCCAGCCACACTGTGGGATGGAGGAATGTCAAGGACAAGGCCAGATATAAGGCTCTGATTGTCTTCTGGAATCACAGGACCTTCCTGTCTTGCATGAAGTCACTGTCAAAGTACATTCAAAGCACCAAAAGTTAGTTTTTTTTCCTCCAGTGTTTAAGCAAGATTTCTGTGAAGTCAAACTCTCCAAGAAGGCCACGTTCAGCTTTCCAGAGGCTCAGTATGAAGCTCCTGATAGGGCTCCAAATCAGCAGGACCGTGTTGTGTGTGTGTGTGTTCGTGTGTGTGCGTGTGTGGGGGGGCTACTAGCTTATCTCAGGACTCAGTTATGTGTTGAGGTATCTGCGCAGACAGTCAGGCACCGGCAAAGTAAGTGTAGGCTGGGAAACACAGCAGCCACAAGATTGGGAGCAAGACTCTAATGAACTTGACTTGCTCTCCCAAATATGTCAGACACTTTATCACGGCAGAAGCAGATTATGTGGGAATTGCAACATGGCTGATTTACAGACATTATGGCACCGCGGGTCTTTATCAAATAAACAATTACCGTATGCAACGACAGCTTGTTTATCCTTTATCTTGATTTATTTACCCAACTGTCTTCTTCCCTCTATCCCTGAAGGATATGAACTGTTATTTAGGCGTTTTCCCTCCCCTAATAAATGTGCCACCTCCCCACCTCCAGTATTAAAATTTAAGCCCGCTGAACGTTCCTGGGTTCTTGGGTGCTCTGCATGGCTAGTTCATTAGCAGAAATGAATAGCAAAGCCAAGCTCATTTAAAAAGGAGCTGTCTTACATGACTTCTCGCCGCACTCTGTTCCTGTCACTCGCTTCCAAGAATCATTGACTCTTATTATACATGTAAATGGCTATCATAAAAATAAAAATTTCATTTAAGATTGCTAATGACTTTTTTCAGCAGTCTGGCTTCCTTTAATAGTTCTACCCTGCCCCCTAATTAAAAGTATTTATCTTTCAAGCATCCGTGACTGGCGCCCCGGCAATCAGCGCCGTTCAACAAAAGAGCATCAGTCAAGTTTGGGTGAGGCGGAGGGTGGGGGGTTATCTGGGAGGAGCCACAACATGATACCTTAAAATGGCATTAGGTGAAAGAATTGCTCGTGATATCGGTTAAAATTAAGAAATAAAATGCAATTTCAGTATGGTCAAAATGTAAAGAACACATCCATTTTTTGAGAAACCTGAAGTAAATGCATGTTATATGCTTTAGTGGGCCACAGAAATGGATGCGGAGGGCCAGATATCGGCCCCCGGCTTTGAATAGGACACCAGCGACTTCGACAGCTAATGCACTACAAAATTCCGAGTGAGGTTCTGAATGGCATCGATATTGTATTTTATTGTCAATCCTCCTTGAGGTCATGTCTTTGTCCAACTTTACCAACCAAAATGATTCCCAGCGCCTGTCAGCCAGGGGAGTGCCTTGGAGGCCTCGCCATCAGACCTGGCTCCAGCCTTGTTTGCTCGACACTTGGCTGCATTTGTTTAAGTCTACATGAGCACCAGATGGGAGGGGTTTACCGTATAAGACGATACCACAAGCGGCAGCATGTGCACATAAAGAATCTGCCAGTCAGATTAGTGGGGTTCAGTGATGAATTGCTCACCTGAACACCATACATGTGGCGGGCTCAAAGGGAACCGCAATTCTGCAGCAGCCTCCAACTGGTGTCAGGTGTCAAAATTTTAATTATAAAAAGGAGCAACATGGCTTTGGGAGCCAAGTGTGACGCTCGATTCTGTAACTCCCGCCTTCTGGGGTATTACCCAATGGGATGATGACATTAACTGACGCTCACCGGTACCATCCACTGATGCACTCAGCATGTCGCTGTCGGGCCAGATGTGCTCCACTCCACTGTCCCGCATTTCGTCGTCCTCCTCCTCTTTGGTGGGCAGCCCGTGGCTCTCGGCGCATGGTGAGGCGTCCGCGTTGACGAGGCTGGCCGGGCTACCGGTGCCGTTAATCAGCGGGTCTTCCTCGGACACCTGCAGCTTGTCGTCCTCCTCTGTCTCCGAGCTGGTCTCCACCACATTCTCGTAGTTGAGAGCTGTGAAACGGAGGACATTTGGATTAGTGGGCGGGGCCACTGCTTCCTGAGACATAAACGGCCACTGCTGCAGAAACACATTCTTTCTAGATGGATTTCAACATCTTTTGGAAGCTATTGAGGTCCCGAATGGTTGTTTGGAACAAGTCATCGGTTACACCCCAATTACAGCACTGGAATCTGCGACTGAACCACAGCTACGGGCAGACAGCTGCCAGCGTGATGTCGGCCAAAATAGCCGCTAATTTCTAGTCCCGCTTACATGCCTGACATGCCAGTATGCTGCACCTTTCATGGCGGCTCTGCGCCTTAGCGTCGCTGTCACATTTCACATGCTTAACATAGCACAAGCGGCACAACGAAGTCACGTCGACTTCGGCCGCCTTGATTACTCGTTACATGCAGCCAGCCATGAACATAAATACAATACATGTTTCTTAACGTAAATGGGCTGAGACACGACAAGCCTCAAGGCTCAAGACTTCTCTGAAAAGACACACACACACACACACACACACACACACACACACACACACACACACACAGAAACAGCTAAATTGTTGGGACCGCTATGTACAAGATAGGGACAAAACTCAATGGTGACTAATAACAACAACATGTAATAATAGACAAAAATGGAGGGAAAATCAACTGTTGAAAACAAGACCCCAACTGAAAATGAAAACTGGCCTGGACAAAAGTAATGGTAGCAGAATTTTGTAGTACAACCTTTTGAAGATTTGACAGTTCTGATGTGACTTGCGAGGTATTTTGATCCGATTGAATTTATCTGAAGCTGAAACATGCCGTCATTTAAGGGTGCCTTTATTTTTATCAAAAGCCTGTTTCATTCTTTCATATTTCCCCCCCAAAAAAATAAAATCTGTTGAAACATAAACAAACTACTGGAATTTCATTTGTTAATTTCAAGACATTTCCGTTTATTAATACTTTTTTCACTTTCAAGTAATTTCAGTTTCCCATTGTGTGGTTGTCTTAAACCCAAAGAACCCAAAAATCTTGCCGGTATGGTTGGCGCCTCTGAAAGGCATTCATGGAAATTAGTCACCGGTACCGGTAGGTTATGGTGAAGGTGGACAACCGGGGGAAATGTTCAGTGGTCTGATTCAGTCACGCAGAGGCACCATGTTGTGTTGGACTTCTCACATTTTGAGGGCTTTAATAAATCTATAAGAGTCTGCCTCTTCCCACGGTGAAGCCCGTGCATGACACTTGTGTTCACGTTCTACATATGAAAGGCTAAACCTCCCACAGCCCCCTCCAGGCACGTATGACTGGCTGGTCCACACTTGCCTGCATCGAACAACTGCACAACAGGTGCAAATTAAAATGAAAACGGGGCTTTGAGGCGGGGTCGGGGTGCAGGCGTCTGGGATTGCGGTGACCTGCTTCGAATACCAATCGGTGGAGGAAAGAAAACCCTTTCAAGAGGTGTGATCACAAGGGTTTAGGCAAGTTCAGACTTAGTAATGCTGCTTGTGATGACAAAAAGGGCAATGGTGACCTGCTCGGGAGGGAGATGGGGCGAGTTGCGGGGGATTGGTGCCGGGGGGTGGAGGGGGGTGGGGGGCTGGCCTGGTCAGGGTTCTCCTGGGTGGTCCAAATCTACCTTGGCATAGTTGATACTGAGCCTTTACCGCATGCACACTGCCCCAAAACAACACTATTATATTTGAGGAATGCAACAGTTCAAAATGGAATTCACCAGCCAACATCTCCGGGAGAGTTTGTTGGTTAGAACAAAAGGCTCAATCGGCTTGCCACTCTGGACCCCATCTACAGATGCAGATTCAATGACAGCCAGTGAATGACATTATCTCAGGGCGGTGGATAGGTTATAAAGGTTGTGAAGGGGGCTATTGTGTGCGGCGAAAAGCAAAGAGGGAGCATCTCTTTTGTTGCACAACTGACTTTCTACTCCCACGTGAGGAAGGTGCGGCACCGCCCACCTTCCACACAACAAACTTTCACAGCGGAGAAGAAAAGTGGTGCTTTCATTTATTTTTGTCACTACTTTGTGTCTGCTGCTGCATGGGGGCGGCCAACTGTCTTGTGAAACTACAGCCAATGCCATCTTCCCCGAGCGTCAGCTGTCTGTTGGCGTCAAGGGAGCTTGTCAAGGCACGACATGCGCCACTAACGTGCAGAAAGACGCCTTTGTTAAGGTGCCACTGCTGACGAGCGCTCATCCACCGCCATTGTGCGGTGCAACAAAGTAATTCTAACCTACGAACATTTCGCAGGCCGTCATTTTGTCAACCTCTTCATCATCCTTTTGTGGCGTAGGCGAGCAAGGAAGACAATGATGTTTACTTCTCTGCTAGCTTATCTTACTTTGGTGTTAAAACACCATTTGGGCTGCATAAAGTGTTACCTGCATCGTTTTGCCACTCATCCAGTTGACGTGTAACTATTGGCTTTGAGGTTGGTATGTCTGACATCGGGCTTTAACAAGACCGCTATTAGTAGCTCTTTTGTAAGTGGAGTGCTGCTGCTTTATTGATTAGGACAGTGACAGTGACAGTTTCTTTCGTTGTTCTCATTCTTTAATAAAGGTAGATAAAGGGAGAGAAGAAAAGGCATCAAATACAAGTGGACCTCCTTTTGAACAAAAGGACTGCAGGTTTGAACGAGAACAGACGGCGACACTAATCAAAAGGCAGCATCACAGTGGAATGACTTTGTGCACACACTAGATGACAGTTGTGGTGTCACCAGCTAGCTGCGTTCAAAGATCTGTCGCTGGCAGGAATCGGCAACCATCAACACTTTAGCGTATCGGTTTGACCAAGAAGAGTTAGAAAGCAATGAAGAGTTAGCGAGCAACTTTTTTGAAAGCCAAAGCTCAGCAAGCTTCATCGTCAGGTGAGCGCTTTCCTCCCAGGCGTCTGAGTTCAGAGGTGCTGCACCTGCACTCTGCAGCACTAACAATGATAATCACATTCATTTAAGCTTCCCAATGTGCCGTTAAGTGCCGCAAGGAGACTGCATTTCCTGCTCTGGAGCCAGCCGAAGAGAGAGAGAGTGAGAGAGCTCTTCCTTCTCATGGGGCGGTGGTAAGAGGTGATGGCCGCGAGGTGGAATGACTAACACCCACGCTGTAATGCTAACCCCGGCTGACTCTTTAGCCGAGTGTCGAGGCTTAGCTTCGGGTGACACACTTGGCCTCCTACGCCGATAATGAGCCCGGACATTCTCCCTATTGGACCGTAACTGCTAGCGCTCGCTGGCTGTCTCATGAATGTGAGCCAAGCGGATCACCTGGATAGCTAAGAGCGAGATGTGGGGGGCGGGTGTAGCGTGGCATTAGTCAGTCCTGGTGTGTGGGGGGAGGGCACCAAGGTGGAGGCAAGGTCGCTGCCTCGTGGCTACGACTGGCAGAAGTGGATTTTTGCTATGACCTTTTGTCTGCCACAGTTCCTTGGCTACTTCTCACTCGGCTGTGCTATAAAGCAAATACAGTCAAATAAATAAATAAATTAAAAGAGAGACACTGCAACCTGGCGGGAGTAAAACACCAGATAAAGAGACAAGATGCCCAACTTTCTCAGATTACAATTTAGAGAAAAAAGGAATTTTGAAGTCACCGACGTAAGTGAGCGTTTGAATGTTTGGTGTTATCTGGTCTGGGAATGAGGGCACGACAGAGCACGGGGGCCTCAAGAGGACCAAGTCGGTGAAAGGAGGGAGGTCGTGGGCAAACAAAGACCCTGAAAAGAGACAGCGAGAGTAAAGGGAGGAACGAAGAGGTGGGGCGGTGGCGTGCGATGAATGGTGAAAACTCAGTGGAGTGTAAATGCAACCTGGGAGTGTGTGTGAATGTGTGCGTGTGTGTGTCTGCGTGAGAGAGTGTTCATCAAGACAAGGAAAGTAGCATCGCTGAAAAGTGAAGTCAATTCAATTTAGAGACTTGATACAACTTTGAGGTAAAAGCTGCAAAAAAAGTAATTGCAATGGTTTCTTTCAGCATTTCTTCATGATGTGTCTGAACCCATTCAGTAGCAAAACAACATTTACATAAAATAACAGTCTAGATGGTAAAACTGGTCCGAAAGAAAGGCACCAGTGACTAATTCCATTAAAGTTCCATTAATGTGCCAAGCAACAGGCAGGGGGTGTGTTTTGTGTGTATATATATGTTTAATGTGTGTGTGTGTGTGTGTGTGTGTGTGTGTGTGTGTGTGTGTGTGCGTGGAGGGGGATGGGGGGGGGGGGGGGGGGGATAAGGACCAAGGTTTGCTAAACAGCTCAGTGGTACCACCTTTGCTTCAACCAACCATCTGTGACCCGTCTTCCACAACTACAATCAACCCCCCTTCGTTTAACCCCCCCCCCCCCCCCCCATATCAACCATCACCCCCACCTCCACAACACCGCACGCCTACTGACACCCCCTCCCACCCTCAACAGCACACATGAACCCCTTACCTCCTCCCTCACTTCATGGATGTTCCAGCCTCAAACAAATGTCCCCCCAACCCATTTCCAGCCCCACCTCCTTGTCGTGCTGGTCACACAAGGAAAAGAATAAAAAGACGGAGGCACAAAAGCTTCCCTGGCTGCCCTCAGGACCCCAGGCCTGCAGAGAGGAGGAGGAAAAGGGGAAGGCTTGGGGGGCGGGGGGGGGGTCGTGAGCCTGTCAAACCTTTTTTTCCTGCTCAGGTAAGATTCACTTCACCTCCTGACTGTACTATTACATGCATCGAGCAACAACACGAGGGGTTTCAAATTAGAAAATTTAATTTATTTGATAATTTCCCAGAATAATTAGAGTTAATGTGGGTTAATTAATATGCAAATCTCTCAGCAGATGTTCGTCAGGGAGGCCAAGAAAAAACAGCCCCCGTCTACCTTCGCCTAGCCGCCTTAATGGCCCATAATTACTGTAACTAAGCAAATGTACACATGGCAAGAAAACAACAACCAGATTCACATGAAAGGAAGCAAGTGTCATTTTTGTTGCCACAATAAAAGCCCCGTTTTACTCATTTACTCATCATCAATACAACGCATGCATTGCTGTCACGAAAAGAGAACCGCACATTGACATCATGGTGTTTACAGCAAAAAATGTTGCACAAGTTTGAAAGTGCAAGCCGTTGACTGGAAGTGGGAATGTGGCTTAATCCATACGGTCCATGTGTTTCAAAGACACACACATCTCAGGCCTGACATGGCGGCACGAAGGGCAGCTTTCAAAATAGACAACGCTTATAAAAACATACGCTGGGGTGGCGGAATCTGCTGACATAGATGCGGATCAGGTTGAGGGGGTGCCAAATTGATGGCCATCACCTTGTTGTCATGTTTAGTATGAAATCTATGTGTGCGTGTGTGTGCGTGTGTGTGTGTGTGTGTGTGTGTGTGTGTGTGTGTGTGCGCGCGCGCGCCCCAGGAGAGCTGGTGTAGCCTTGCAGCACTTTCAGCCACCCTGATAACACATCTGCTTCAACTGTATGTTTATGAATCATGCTTATCTGCGCGCCGATTTCTACGACGCGCCAGTGTGCCAGCGTGCACATGTGAGAGTGGGTCTGTCCGTGCGTGTGTGTGTGTGTGTGTGTGTGTGTGTGTGTGTGTGTGATTTTCTGGATTTACTCGGGAAGGGAGCAATGAACCAATGACAAAAGGGAAGCTTCTCAAGGAACTTCCAACCAGAGACATAAAAAGAAAAATCACTGTCCATGTGAGATGTTGTTTTTTTTATAAGTTCTTCTATGAATCAATGGCAAGGGACATTTGCACTTGTCCGTACCAAAGCTTTCCACTTTTCCTTTGAAAAAATAAAAATGAACCTCAATGAGGACTTTTCATACTGTAACATACATTTCTCACAGGAGACTCAGAGCAGGCTGGGCGTACTGTCACTCACCACGTTAGGTGTGCTTGCAAAATCAAATAAAATGCTTTCCAAAAATAAAAACGCTCAATATTGGTTGAAATTGGATGAGGTATTAATTTAACAATTTGTGGATGGTTTTGGTGATGGTGTGCACCATGCCGTGCATTTCTTTTCATTTACTACATATCTTATTCCAGGATCTCATTAGATTGTGTTTCTGACCGAAATGTTGTGATCAAGAGATTTATATGTACGGATTGTTTGCTTATTGATGTATTATTTTACAAAATATTAATGAAACCTTCCAATCCTAGTGCCTGCTCTGTATAGAAAATACAAAAATAAATAACATGCAAGTATATGCAAATACAAGCCTAAGAAATCATTGTGAAATTAATTTTTGCTAAGACTGATTAGAAGCTTTAATAAATCTATGCACAGTGTTGCAGCAATTTGATATTATAAATGTATTGGGCTCCCTGTAAAATTAATTATAAAGCTGTGGTAACATATTGCACTGCCAGGACAGATTACTGTACTTTTTTCTTCCATGAGCAGAACCTGGACAGTAATTACTGGCTCACAGCAGCATTTGATGCGCTGTTCCTTCAGCCGTAGCACACAAAAAAAGGCAACAACAAAAAATAGACGTTTCACACTCATAAAATGTACGACACATCCATTTTGGAAGAATGAATAGTGACCTTGAGTTCATCTTTGCCAAAATCAAGCAAATGCAGGGTGGAAGGTACCATTGTGCGTAAAGCAGCCAACAATTAAAATCTCATTTGAGGTTGAGCAAGATGCCAAGTTTACAGGTTGGATTCTCTCTGTGATGAAAAACCATTAATATGTGCAACCAACCTTCACCTTTTTTCCCCTCAGACACCAAAACTGTTGATCTGGTTTGATCTGACCAAGGCTGCATTCCTTTCTGACGCTACAAGGCCACCACTTATCTCTGCATAAATACAACCTGAGTGCTAAAAACAGTGTTCGATGGACATACAACCTGTTGGTTATAGGTGAGTGAGAGAACTGAAAAATTGTAGATGACAGTGATGTGAAAAAACACGGGGCAGTGAAGACCACTCGGGACATTATACTAGTTATCAGGTTCATGAGTGCATCGTGTGCGTGTGTGTGCGTGTGTGCGTGTGTGTGTGTGCGTGTGTGTATGTGTGTGTGTGTGTGGGTGTGTTGTGGAGGACAGGTAGTCAAGCAGGGACCTCAGATGGACGAAAGACATCAGACAGAATCAACCAATTGGCGGGGGTGAGTAGCAAGGTTCCAGGTGAGGGGCCACATGAGGGTAGCGGGATCTTCTGTTTCCTCTCTAGATTGACTGAGCCAAACCGGCGGCCCAGGGCCTCATTCACATGCTAATGAGAGTGTAAAATCACATCTGTTACTCACACACATACACACACACACACATGCACACACACGCACACACACATACACACACACACACGCACACACAGAAAAACACACACGTTTGGTGGTCTGGACCCTCTTCACCAACCTCCAAATTAGTTGTCCAGCAACTAGACATGAATGTTTAGCAATAGACCAATATTAGCTGCAGAAAAATGCTTAATAACGACAGATGTGTTTGTTTCTGGCTAACCATGCATCTCCATGTACACATCATCTGCACCGCAGGGGAGCTCTATATATATATATTAAACAATGCAAACTAGATTGATTTTTGCTGCAATTTTCTGCTTTAATAAAACTACTGTTTGTACGCGCTAGCGGCAGGGTGCGCCAGGTGCAGGCCGACGGCTATGTGACATGACTTAACCTCTCTCGCCATCTCGGTTAACGGCATAAAGAAGCAGCGCCAAGGCGAGGCGCGGGCCCCAGAGCCTACAATGTGTGAGTGGGAGGAAACAAGCTGAGCATTTTCCTTTCGCTTTTCCCAATCATGCACCTGTCATTCCTTTGTAGCTGCAGGAAGGCCAAAAGTACACTTTTAATGACACTGTGGCGTGACGCAGGAGGTAGGACACCTGGAGCGCTTTGAGCCCACCTTAATAAGACAGCCAGCATGTTTAAGGTTGTGACCTCAAACATGTGCAGTTTGATCACATCAGACCTGAACATCCCGCTTTCTGACAACATGCTCAAACTGCAAGAACAGTTGCCACATTGGACGTTTAACCCTTTGTGAGGTGCCCGTTGTGCATATGGAGTCATTGTTATCATACGTGCCAGTCTGGTGTCAAAGTCTGAGAAGCTGCTTGCTCAGATGAGCGTTTACATAACTGAGCAGCTGCACTGGTGTGATGTGCGGCAAAACAAACGCGCTCTCTCTCTGTCCTCTCTCTCTCTCTCTCTCTTGCTCTGTCATGCACACAGCTACCCCAGGGTTCAGCCTGCCAGTGTTCCTGTCAATCCTGCTGTTTTTGATCAGCGGATTGAAAGCGCCGCTCAGGTACTCGGGTGACGGCGAGGCGCTAATTAGCTTGGCAGGCTAATTGACGTGTCGATTACACCGCTGAACAAATATTCAGACTTATTTGTTCTTGCCGCTCTTCAGTCCCTCGGCCCTAATGAACAATTTACCTGCCAAGTTAAAGGAGGCGCTTGCATGAACCAAAAGGGTTGCGCTTGCAGTTTCATTGCCACATGCGGAGCGAGCATTGCTGGGATTCCCGGGCGCAAGGAAGCATGTTTTTCCAAACCCTGAAGGAGAGGATGAAGTGCATGCATAATTCCAGAGGGAAAACAAGTCAGTAATGAAAGAGCATGCCGTTAAGAGCATGGCTGTGCTTCCAGGGCCCCACCACCTACACACACTAAAATGCTATTTCCTTTGTCTTCAGGATACTATTATCAGTAGCGCATGTTTCCCCCGCCTGCATCCGTTCTTTAACAGCGACGATTGCTGAACATTATTAGCCTAAGCTTTCATCAGTGCACTAATCACACCTGCTTGTCAAATTGGGATGACGAACCAGAAAGGTGGTGGCCATTGGCGGGATAAATGGGGCAGCAAAAGATGAATGTCCCATTTTGCTGATTCTCGCTTCACTGCTGGATGAGTTGTGATGCCTCACTGCAACTCTTCACAAGTTAAAAATGTTATTGACCTTGCTTTTTTGGAGGATTCATGGCAGCATCTGGTGCTCTCTCTTCTCTTTATGAACCCTGCCACAATGTGACTTTGGCTACAGGCGCTTCGTCTCAACTGGCAGGTAAACGAGCTCAATGAGAGCGGGCACTTTTACTTCCTGGACCTGGATTTGACCCCTATGTTCCAAAGGGACAGAAAACCTGTGACCCTCACCTTCAGCTTGATTCTCCCACCTATCTTTTTGCCATCATCGTGCATTTAATATACCAAATAAAGAAATCTGGTAGGATGTCTGCCCAGCACTGGGCGACACAGGAAGCCTGAGCTGACCACTTTTGATCTTTTTTCTCTTGGTCTCCCTGGGCAAAATGCTGCGAGTGGAGGGATCTATTTAAGCACATACCTGATAAGGAAACATTCATGAAGGAAAATTACCTCCCTCAATCCCAGCATGGTGAAGACCCACTCATCTTTTGAAGACCAGATACAGTCCCTTTCATCCCAGCCAATCGGGCTTCCAACGGTGATTAACACCTTTAAATGGGTCATTACGGAGGGCAACAGAGATGGATCACTCCGCCTTTGCAATCAAATACTTCTGTGTTCTGACCTGGGGGGATGGCAGCAGTTTGAGTTTCCTTTTTGCTCATCATCAGAGAAAAACGGCAAAATAAAACAAACAGTGCCCCCTGCCAGCACTCTGTACAATGCTAGCAGAATTAGCCTATATACAACTGGACCAACAACTCTTTTAGAGTTCCTAAGCTTTTCTTTTCTGCGCGAGAAGTAAATGGTGCACCAGGGGACCACTTTCCCTTTACTTCCTTCCTCATCTCATTTTTCCCCTGCCACTGTTTGTTGTTTCAGGTAGTGCAAACAGAGCATTTCACGGTAACGTTCACATTTGTTGACTTGACCCCGACCACAGGAGACCCTTAGACATCCAGAGGTGAAGTTTGACAAGACTTTGAAACCCCTCCCTTCCCCGAGCTCAAATAAAAAGAAGCTGTTGCATAACTACTCAGTCTCCATGGTAACAGGCAGCTAATTGATCCTCGGGGGTTGGCTGACGTGGAGGGATCTAATTTATCTATATGACCTGCTCCAACATGCCCCTTTCCTCCGTTCATCCTTTGTATGTCAGGTGTGATAGAACCCACCAACAAGAGACAATCAGCCTTTAACACCTTGACTTGCTCTCTTAAGGTGCCCACTGCCAGCTCACCACTTTGCCTCGTGCCTGTCCACTGCTACAAATTGGCTTCCAACAGAAATATGAGGTGTCACGGACCCATTAGAAGGATGGAGAATTGAAGTCAGCCCAGGAATCATGTGACAAAGTGAGACAATCAGCCTGCCATTAGCTCTGGCAGCAAAGTCACAACTTCAGCTCACATCAACATGAACTTTTTCTTTTTTTCACTCCCGGGTACAAGGCATCTTCATCACATGACAGGCATAAAGGTCCCAATTAGACAATTTTTATTATGCAGGCCAATTGTCACTGTGCATCACAACAGTGGATGCATTGTACAAAAAAATTACATTTTTGATTTCCTGGTGCAGAAACATAGTCAATGTTGGAACACTTGAAAATTACTGCCCAGAAACAGAACGTTGTGAAAGCAGGCAACTGGCCCTCACAGCTGCTCCAATTTGGGATTTTTTGAGTTGCAACCCTGTAACTCCGCCTCTTTTCTGGCCGGACAGGAAGCATACTTCAACCATGGAACTGTGAAGCAGTTGTGACATGGCACCTTCCAGACATCCAGAGTGGCGCTCCCTCAGCAGGGAACTTCAGCAGATGAGGCCGTGGATTCTTCTCCTCCCCTTTTTGTCCCACGGCCTTTGTAACTGACCTTTGTAAGACTCTTAAGTCTTACAAAGGTCATCTTGAAGTCTGTTTTGAAACCATCTTGAGCAAGAGTAACCTTCTCGTCTGCGGACATGCTGAACGGACACGCTGACAGACACTTAGTGCCTGTGATGACATTTCGGTGTGCACAAGCTTTTGCAAGGATGACAATTGGTGAGCAGGCTGGCGCTGAGACGGCCACCCACGCCTCATCAGCCATACTTAATGTCATTATACATAGCACATAGATACAACGTCACCGCCGGACACCCAACCAGTGTGAGAGTTTCTCTTAAAAAGGCAGCATCCTATTCGATTAGCAATGCTCAATTAACGACAATTTAGACGACAAAGAGGAAGTCGGACCTGAGAGGAGATCAGGTGGCTCGGCGGTGGCGTCGTGCTGAGTCTGTGCGCGGGAGATAAGAGCAGTGTGCATGCAGTCGGCCCGAGGCCCATTGCAGAGTGTGTGTGAGTGGGGGAGGACATGTGCTTGCACAAAGATTTGTGTGTGTATTGGCGTGGACAACACATGAGAAAGGTGCTTGACGGCGTGAAGCGACTTATCTCTCATTACGACAAACAGGACAGGAAGATGCTCTCTTCCAAACAATTAGAGGACACGGTGCTGTGGTGGACACGACGCCTGCATGCTAGTTGGAACAGCTAAGGAGCCGCTCACACTTTTCCACCATGACACATGTGATTAGCATGAGGTTTCTTCAGAATTGCAGGATTAAGAATTGGGAAACCTGACGTGTACTTACAGCCAAACACAATGAAGCAACTCTGGCCCCCAGAGTGAATTCAGCAAGAATGATGATGAAATGGGAGTAAAGGTGGCTTGAAGGAGGGTAAAGAAAGTGACAACACATGAAACAGAACCAAAGCTGCTCTTTTGTCCTCTGCGTGCACGCGTGCGCGAGCATAGGAGCAGCCAGGTTGACTTTCACTTTGCATGTCGCCGCGCATCAACGTGTCGGCTGAATGGCTGAGAGGCAAATGTCGAGTGACAGGCCCTGGAGAGCTCGCTGCCCTGAATGTTGGTGCTCGCCCTTGATGGCGGCGAGAAGAAGATAAATATGTTTGTGGCCAAAGAGGAAGAGAGAAAAGAGGATTTGGCGGCACCGGAGTGTGTCTGACAGCTTGAAGGGCTGGAACGGCGCGCAAGCCGACACCTTGGTGGCTCCCGAGTGGATACAGGAGCCTTGTTCAAGAGGAGGAGCAGGAATACATAGTTTTGCAGCTAGTGTATTTGTATTTGTTGTGTCACACCTTCCTGCTGATATTCTATGTTCCCTCTGGGGTAAACGGAACCGGCACCACGCACACGGAGACACTTCCAGGTACAAGTCCCCACTGATGCTCCCAACCACTTTCAGTTGATGCAATAAAATACTTAATGATGTGCTCACGCTCTACTTGGAGTGTGGAGCTGCCAGGAGGAGGAGGAGCTGCGCTACTCATTCCTCTGGCCGGCCCACAGTGGTCAACGAGGGAGGGATGATGTTTGTAAGTGAAAGTAAATCAATCAATAAAGACAAGATCCAAAACCAACTACCTGGGTCGAAGCCTGCTGTGTTTGCAGATCTTTCTACCAGGAAGGCATTTTCTCATGTGGACCATATGTGCAAAGTCACAAGAACAACATGCCATAAGTGCATTTAAAATGTGCCCTGCTCCACTGCGCCTCACACCAAGCTGAAATGCATTGTGTCGGTCAGCCGCTTGAATTTGATAAAAATGTGGTGGGGGATAGTTCTTATCAAGTCTAAATGAATTAAATCGCAACAAGTGGAGGTAGCAAATTGAGTTTTCTGCTGCACCATTGCAATTCGAAAGCACCCTGCTGTGCTCATTCATGATATTTTACTTCCTCTCCAACACCATCCAAAACAATGAGGCACTCGCCCACTTAAGTCACTGGCTGACATCTAACCTGCACTCTTACCTGCCCCCACCCTCGACTGCACAGACAAGAGAAAGGATGAGAGGAGAGGACTTCTCAAGGATGAGTTCTTGGGTTTTAAACAAACATGACCCTCCATGTTCCTTCAGGGGAGAAGTGGACAAAGCCATGGCTGAGTGGCAGAGAAAGCAAAGAGCCCTCAGAGATGGCGATAACTCCTTGCCTTTTGTTTAAGCATAGGTGTGATGGTGGTGGCAAGGGGGAAATCGGGGGGTAGGCCTCGGTGAAGTACCATCCAACACCACTTAAAGCTGCACCCTCACCACTAAAAATAGCTACTGTTACTTTCAGGGAGGGTGAGTTAGGAAAATAAAGCCTGTGGGTGACAGTACCAATGCATGCACGGACAGCGAAGCTATGGTGAGACAAAACAGTGTTGGAGTTTTGACACCAGAAACCAAAACTTTGTGCGACTGTGTGCGTAAGTGTTGAACATCTTATCTGGCGCTCAGGGACGTCTGTTGGAAACTCAGCTCAGGATTGCACCACTTCCTGACATTCCATGATGGAGAGGAGAGGGAGGGAGGGCAAAGAGGAAGTAGGGGGAGGGGTGGGCGTGTTGAGTTCTTCCAATAAGGAATTATGACACAGATCATAAATATACTCAACCTTATAAATATTTGAGCATGGCTACTCCTCTTGCTTAATGTGCTATACAGCACTAATTAAGCTGCCATCTGATAGATGCCACAGTGTAATGATGGGGTGGTGGGATGGGGGTCTGCTCGGTACGGGAGGGAGCGACGGGCGGAGAGGCGAGTGATGTGATCTGGCTGTGGTGACGAGCAGCGGTGGCTGGGGACAGAAATATCATCCATATTGCTAGCTTTAAAAAAAAAAATGATAGCAATAATAATGATGAGCTGCTACTTCAATTAAAACCGCCTGCTCTGGGGGCGACCCGAGAGAAGAGCCCACAACCCCCCACCACCAAATCTGACACAGTCTCAGTAGAATGATACCACCTGTCTGATGTCCAAGTTTAATTGGCGGTCTAACTTTCCACCACATGGTGGGAACTCCTCTCTTGACCCGACATCCCGCCAGTCAAAGATTCTAATTCAAGCCATTTATTTTGGAGAGTGATGACAGCTGCCAACAATAGGCATAAAGAGAGGAAAGGCGGCCTCTTCGTCACACTCTTATTAAGAAGAAAAAAGTCTATGCTGAGAAGTCGAGTCTTTACGACGCACCACCGAGTGAACCCGTTGATTCTTGTGAGACCCGAGACTGACTTTTCCCCTCTAGTTCAGCATGCGAACTCATTGTCCAGCGAACCTGAGCGGTCGGCGTTGAACCACTGAGACAGCGCTGGAGACGTCCCGACTCAATGATTCTGCCATAACCAGATGATCGATGCGGATTAATTAATTATGTGATAGTGGTTCTGACCACTTGCCACAAAGTGATTGTGACTCTCAGCTTGATGGGGGCAGGGGCAAAAGTCAGGCTCGTTCAGGTACTTTATTCAATTAGTGCGCTGTGGAGTTGCGCTGGAAGCATAATTTCACACACAAACACACACATACACAGATGGCTGACCCAACACACTCATTTTGCTGAGCAAACACGCATGCCAAGTAGCCATGAGCCTAATGAGCCCATTATTGTATTTACCTTCGATAAGGGAACAACGCTTGTCGATAAGAGCCAGATAACGTGGCGTATAAAGCAAGGATGGCGCGAAGTGTAGATGGAGCTTCACAATTCAAAAATCAAGTCAAAATATGCAAACACCAAAGCGATTTATTGTCGGCGGGGGCAGAATGTGAATCGCAGAGGGGTGACCTGAAGATCCAACGTGGGGTTCAAGATCACGAGTGAGTTCTTTGACTTCTTAGGACGACTCAGAGGGGATGTTTTGAATCAACGCGCTAGCTAAGCAATCTGACCGTCTCTGGCGTTTGCGAAGGTATTCGCTGCGTCAATCCGGCGTACTTGCAATATATGCAATGTTCCACCCCCCTTCGTCCTCCTGCATGCGACCTGAGATGGGCCCCCAGCAGAATTGAGGGTAATTTTTCGCTCACATGCCACACCGTCGATGGCGGTGCTTTTTTGAGGTGAGAGAAAGTGACAGCGCCGACTCTCCAGGGCAAAGCTTCCCAGTCGAGTGTATCGGCATAGTGAAAATCACTTATGAATAGTCATTAAGCCTTCGTTACTGAGCGCCTGCGAGCCCGCCACTTCCTGCCTGGCGTCCTCGCAAGGTGCATCATTTAATTGCCCAATGATCCCCCAATCTATGACTGCACATCACATGTCAAGACGCAGCCTCAGTCAGCCTTGGGCCTCCACATATTCTGGCCATCTGCTGGGTGTTGTTCAAAGAGAAGATACGCAGGCCAAGAAGAAGTCAAACTAAAAAAAAGAAGGAAAGAAATCGGTTTGTATTCTCTGCTATTATCATGCTGAGGCTGCGAAAATCATGGCAGTGATACTCCGCGTTATTTGTTTCTGTTTTTCAATCCAGTATGGTGCCAAATAAAAGGGTCTCTTCTGCCCTGACCTCACAGTGTCACAAAGCTTGGCTGCTCCCAAGTTTTTTTGTGCTTGGGCACAGCCACGTTTTCGGTGTAACATCATTCAAATCTGCAGGGGTTATCTGTCAGGTGCACTTTGCTTCAGGCGGAGCAAGCATTGTGTGTCAGCGACGAGGGGCATTTGCGCGCGGCCTTTATTTGCAGAGCAATTTCATCCTGCCTGCCTGCGTGGAGGATTGAGCTCGCAGTCTCGTTTCGCCTTCAAATGTGGCAAATCAGTACAGTCGCCCCCTTTGACACCAAATGCAGCACGATTATAGAGTCGATGCAGCCTTAATAAGCTAAATAATGAGGGAATTGCAGAACTACCCCAGCGCCATTATGGCCCAACAATAACGCAAGGGGAGCGTAAACCAGTGTAGGGCAGAAGGTAGGCGGCGAGGAAATAATGAGGCTACTGTGGAAGTAATGTTGTCTCTATTGTACGCCTGTGTAAAAGGCTGATTCTTAACACGCACAGCAATAAGCCAGTCGGAGGCTTCTGGAAGAATAGTGCACAGAGCCGTGCTCTCGCTCGCTACTTCACCCCGCTCGCCGCCTTTCTTTCTGTGCTCGTCTCGGTGACAGCCAGCGACGGCGGTGGCTGGCAGCGCCTGGCGTCTTCAAGGCGAGGGATGAGCTGCAGGTGTGCCAAACTTGTAAACAGCCGCAAATTACGCATTTTTTCCAACCCGTGGCAATGAGGTCACAGAATAATTGCTGTTTTGTCCTGGGTGATGCGTCAGCATTGAGGCGGAGGAGGATTTGGCTTAACGTGATCACAAACATATTTTGGCTGCACATGTCTACAAGCCCTGCAGCTGATATTGCGCCTAGCATCTGAATCGGCCACATCACAGCTGTTCAAACACCAGCGAAGGAAAGATGAGGAAGTATCGATATGCAATCGTCATTTCCATTCAAGCTGGTGATGGAGACAATCGTGCTCGTGCCCACTCTGTGGACGGTGGACATCAATAAATGGCATTAGCGACCTTGAGAGGGCCATCCCTGCAGGGCTCGACTGCTGTGACTTTGTAGACACATTAAAACCGACAAACTGTTTGGCCGCACATGCAACACAACACAGGTGCATAATTCAACAGCCGTGCATGTGTGGCACTGAAAGAGCGCTCGGCGGTTGCCCCTTGGCAGGATTGCATCCAGGTGGCGAGCTATGAATGTGGACCTCTGTGAGGCTCCATAGAGCCGCGAGTGTCTGCACACAATTCAATACATTCTTCCAAACTGATGCTTTTCATCGTACACATGTTTAGTAGATGACCTTTGACCCTTTCCATGCATCTTCAGCTACTTCCTTCAATACGTTGCACTTTGTTTAAGTAGGCCAAGCATCAGCCGTAGTTTTTTTTTTTACGAGTCGTTAATATTGATTGGCGCCAGCGCCAAGAGCAGCCCGCCTGGCTCAATCTTAGTAACAGCGTTCCATAATATGGCGGACGGCAGCCACGTTAGCCGCATGTCTTCCATACAGTGGCGCATGCAGCAAGTTATCAAATTGATGGTGACTCAAATTGATTTGGATAATGAAGGTCGCCGCACCTTGAAATATAACGGCCACTTATTGTAATTACTGTCGCAATTACCAAGGTCATCGCCACGGAGACAAAGGCCTGAAGTTCTCCTGCCAAAGATGAGCTTTTTTATTTACTGGTGAGTGCAGTTCTTTGTGGGTAAACATCAAAAAGTCATGTCAGACATACAACAAATAAGCGCTTAGAATCCTGTTTGTCTTCAATCCAGCCACATCACCCCCCTTCCTTGGCCCCATCCCTCCCACCTTACGCCTTCTCCTGGCTGCCTCTCTGATGGCTGTCAACATCGCGATTCAGACGTACTCAACACCTTGGTTGCAGCGCCGGCGGGCACAACTATGTTTTACACAGAACATCTTAGAAAAAAAGCAAAAGTGACTTATGCGCTGGTGTCAGGTGCAGTGGCTGTTTCCTTGCTGCGCTGCCTTCTCGCTATCTGTCAGAATCAAATACTATTGGAGCGTGTTTCCTTTCACACAGTTGAGCCTGCAATGAAACCCGTGGCCTTTGTTTGGCCCGCACCAAGCAGGAGGATGACCTCAGCTCTGAAACAATAAAGGGCCTGTAATGGCCCCTCCAGAGGCACGCCAGGGGGGAGGGGCTATAAAACTTTTCTCTTCTCTAACACACTGTGCAAATTGATGCCGTAAAGTGGCCATCTCATTTGGGAGATACACCGCTTATAAAACAAGTGAGTGCAAAGACAAGTTGGTGTACTGCTGCAAAGGGACAAACCAAATAGTTTGCGTTTGACAGCGACTTGTGGCTTTTAACGTTGTACGAATAGTGGCAGTGGGTAGTAGTAAGGGGGCTGAGGCATGGCAAACTGCTAAGAGGATCAAATATGGAAGCACAACAAAAGCTGTGTCACAAGACCCCCCCCCCCCAACCCCCCCACCCCCACCCACCGCCTTTACCTCTAACCTCCTGTTACCACGACAGCATCACAAAGGCAGCCCATAATAACACAAAGAACAAAACGGCGGACAGATGTAGGTATTGTCATGCAGAGTACACACCACCCCTCCAAAGGCTCCCACCCCAGCCTGGCCTCGTCTGAAAAAGAGCAACTGCGGCACTGCCACCGAGATGGCCATGACGGTCTTGAGTCAACAACAGAGTCAGATGTTTCTATGCCCACAAGACTTTTACTTTGAAAGTGTGTGCTAAAATGCAGATACAAATGAGCGCCCATCTACTGTTCACATTCACACATGCTTATTTCGAGCGTGTTGGTCAGTAGGATACTTTTTCTTGACTCTCACCTAATCATGTTTTTACTTGAAAGGCCCAAATGGATGCCACCTGGATGTCATGTCTGTCGTTGAATTCGGACAGATCTGCGCCGCACCGTAACTTATTTGAACCAATGTGTGTTCAATTGCCTCGTCGTGGTAATGACTCAAGAGTGGGGGCGTCGCAGAGCTGCCTTAAATTAGCAGAGGATTTAATCTAATTGTGAAAGTCATTTGCTCCAAACGTCCGCATGTTAAATCCCCTCGTGCGACAGTCTAGACGGAATTCTCTTGTTGGGTACTGATAATAGTGGGGCAAATGTAGAGTGGCTGCCCAGTCTGAGGCCTGTGTGTGCGAGGTGCTTTTTTATTTTATTAGTTGATTTTTTTTAAGGAATCCATATGATTTAAGTTTATTCCTGATTATAGAGTCGGGAGAGAGGTGGCAAGGAGAAGGGAGGGGACGAAGGACCCAAGCAGGTTAAATAGCAGCAACACAAATAATCACACATTTCAAGCACTCGCCAGCAAATCAGACAAATGCCTCAGTGAAAAGCGGGCCATTGCTGGCGTAATTTGGTTGTCATCTTCCTACACTTTAAGCATCCTCTTCAATAAAACCTGTTGATTGCCTGCAGCCCCGCAGCACTTCCTGGGGAACACCCACAGGGAACACCGTGTATCAAAAGACGACAATCTGTACCGATACAAAGGAGCTGCAACACCTTTATGTTGACTTTAATCTTCACCAGAAAAAAAAAAAGGTGTTCATCCATTGGCATAGCACCGTGCATGAAATGTGGAAATCAGCTTACGACTTGATATTTTATGAGCGCTTGTGTGTACGGTGCAAGGTGAGAAGTGATATACGCAAGTGTGTTCTAATAAAGATGAACCTCCTGCACACAGACACACGCAGGCAGCCGGGTTTAATGCATAACTCTTTTTTTATGTCATTCAATTTAGCTGCCGCTGGTCCTCATGATCAATGACAAACCTGAAGGCGTATGCACTGTGTCAACGCTCAAGCCCACCACCTTAGAGGATTCCTTAAAGAGGATCATTTTCCTGCTTTTACTGAGCATTCGTTTACACAGTCCCACTGGGAGTAAATGGTCACCTATACCTTGTATGTAAACAGCAGGGCCATCTGAGTGCCTGTGAAAAAATATAATAATAAGAAGAATAATATATGCACGGCATGCGCTTATTTCAAAATTTGGATCTATAACTTGTGGCACATTGATGTCTCATAGATGATACAAGCTATTAGCGTAGCCTAACTCATTGTGTCCTATTCATGATGGCTTTAAAACAATAGAGAAAAAAAAATCCACTAAAAAGCAAAAAGCACATGTTTTGTGCACAGTACTGCTGCACTTCATTCTGATTCCAAATTTTATAAGATGTCGCATGCGCCTCAAGGGGTTGTGCAGGCTTCCCGCAGCCTCGACCGTCCATGCTCATAGAGTATATGGGCAACATTCATTTCAATATTCATCTCCATGAATATTTTCCTCTGTTTTGTGTGAGAAATAAGGTGGAAATCACAAACAGGTTCTCGGGGTGGATGAGTGTTGGGGGGTGGCTCTGGAAATTGTGCGTGGTGGGAAGACAAATCATGGCGTTACCTCAGGTGAAAAATATTGTTGCTTTGCTTAAAAGTGCATGGAAGGCGAGCCACGTTATTAGAATGTTTAAATATTAATTCTTCTGCCGGCTCGTAAAGACGATGGAAGCCAACACTCTCACTACTTTGTTTTCCCTCCGTGCCGCTGCCGCAATCTCACTGTGCTCGCCCTCCTGCGGGGGAAACACCATTTGCACTTGGGGGGTAACATTACGGCATGCGAGTTAACGTGTTTGTGGTGGAAGCTTGGCCATATTACAGCAGGTTGTCACAGGACCGGATGGGCGCGTTAACACCTGACACCCCAACAACCTGCACCTCATGTGTCACATGCTGAGAGCAGGCTAATTGCTAACCACACGCACGGCTGTGCATGTGTGTCGTGCGCTGGTTGCTATGGAGACATCACAAATTCGAAAGTTTCCGAGATGTGGCGCATTTTAGGAAGGAAGCACTCATCCAAAAACTGTTCCAACGAAACAGCTGTGACATACAGAGGTGGCAAAATTAAGTACTCAAGAGGAAGTACAGGTACTTGTGTTAAATTATAGTCGAAGTACTGAGTCAAATTAGTTACTTCAGAATCTGAGTACATTTACACAAAATAAATGAATGCTCAAAAAGCTCATTACCTTTGGCTTAGTCTTTTAGGCCATCAAAAGAACGCATTTTGAAAATTAACAAATGCTGAATGACATACCTGTCAAGTTGCACGTTTTCCCTGTATTTTATCCGTTTTTTTGGTCATTTCAAATCACGTACGGCGTATTACAACTTTTATACGGGAAAAAAAAAATTGTGAACCAATCTCACAAAGACCATTTTGGCTCAAATCCAGATCGTCTCACCTGCTGGTAGCCAACGACAATGCCGATCGTTACTATTGTCATGGCAAACCAGCAAAAATAATCTTCAATCGTATATTTTTTTTCATCGCTGCGTACGTTCGCATTGATAAAGCATGATGTGCACATGCGCGGTAAGCCGTTGTACGGGTTTTCGTTGCTTTGTAAGGGGAATCATAATCATTTGTAAGGGCAGCTATTAGCCTAGGTTGACAGGTATGGAATGAAAAAATGATGACAACTGCCAAAAATCGATTCTTTCCGTCTGTTTCGGGTTTTTTTCTTTTTCAAATGAGAATTTTCGAATGGCAGAAGCTAGTTGTTTTCAGTTGGCACAACACATTTGGAGCAGCATGGCTCAGTGCAGTGGGAGATTGGTCGTTTCCCAACCCAGAAGTTGGCGGTTTGATCCCATTGCAACCATGTTGTCGTGTCCTTGAGCAAAATACTGAGCTCCCAGTTGCTCCTGATGCTGTGTCATCGGTAGGTGAATGAAATACCGTCACAGTGTAAAGCGCTTTGAGTCTCCCAGGTAGAAAAGGCTTTCAAATGCTGGGAGTAAAACTAAAAAGTTGTCAGAAGAAGAATTACATACACTAATGTAATATGTAAAAAATAAAATACTTGAGTACAATAATAAGTATTTGGACTCTGGCACTTCCCATCACTAGATTGGCACTCATCAGCGAGTCCCAAACAGGCGGCAATGTGGCCGGCAAAATGCGGCCACGGATCCATGTTGACTCTGACACGGAGAAGACAACGGATCGCAACCGAGGCCTGCGTGCATGAACGTCTCACTGCTGTTCCCGCTAAGCCCCACCACGTGTTGAAGTCAATGATGCGGGAGTGGCGAAACACAAGTTGGCTGCAGCGCCAGTCTAAAAGCTCATCAGGCACGGCCTCTGCTAGTAGGAAATAGCTTATTCATGACAACGCCAGACACGGTGAAGGTAATTACTGACATCAAGGTGGCCTCGCAAATGTTTAAACCTACAAGTGCTGCCAGAGCACATGAATAATGCAGCGTCATTTGCATCTACATCTTTTAAGTGTGCTTTATTCGGAAAAAAACGAACATGAGCCGCGATTAAATTTTGATGAGCGAAAGCTGAGAGCAAGCGTGCGTGTGTGGACAAGTATATGCGTATGTTTGCTGCATCCTTGTTTCTTGAAATTACTTAAGCAGGTGATAAAGGAGACAGTGGAGGTGAGAGGAATGGCCAATAAATAATAATATCGCAAGAGTGGTACAGCGGTGTCAGCGGTGCCATCAAACAGGTTTGGTTCCGCCGAGCGCCGTGGTTTAGACAACAAACACATGTTTTTACAGCTCTTTGAATAATAATGAGGAAAACAAAAAGCTGAGGGTTAAGTACTGGAGAAGGCTGTTATTTGACAGAAAAATGACTCCAGGCTTACCTGCTTTGGATACAGCAGGTGCACAAGGAGGAGGACCCCAAAAAAGAAGAGGAGAGGTAAATTAGTGAACACAGTAGCTTCATGTCACTCAAACACCTATTACAAAAAAACATGATGCCACAGCATGATATTGTCTTCAGGATCCTGTGTTTGGCTGATAAATGGACCTGACCCCTCCCTCTTTGTTAAATAAACCATACATCACTGGCTTGCTCTGCTCGGCCGCGCCGGGGGCCGCAGAGGTGACACAGAGCAGGGGGTGAGGAGGAGGAGGTGCATGGTGGGTATTTTTAAACTGAGGTTGCAAACAAAGAGCCCCCCCCCCCCCCAACCCCCCTCCTGCACCCCCCACTCCCACTTCTGCCCGGAGGATCACCTAGCACCCTCCTGCCCCACTTTTCCCACGCTAACCTCCGGCCTCATTTGCATCCCCCCCACCCAACGCCACCGCCATTATTTTCAGGTGAGCTGCTCCGTATAAAAGACGCGGCTTAAGGATGTGTCACTGTGCACATTAATGTGCATGTGAGGTGAAGTCTCCAGGTCCATCAGTGTGCATATACACCCCTGCCCATTATTCGCCCCCCCTCCCCCGCCCCGGGCTCTTAATTACGACTGACTGGCACCAGACACAATCGCCCCCTTGATTCGTCTGCTTCCCACCGCCTCCCCCCCCCCCCCCCCCCACCGCCGCCATCGCCACCCAGCAGCCCGCGCTTACCCGATTCATTTCCCAGCAGCCCGAGGAGCCGCCTGTTTCATCATCGTAACTCTTGACAAACAAACACCTTGCTAAATTTTACGCGCGGGCAAAATCGGGAGCTCTGTTTGCAACGAAAATTTGCATGCGATTGGGAGAAACTGATCAGAAACCACATCTATACAAACTCCTCCATGAGGGACCATGTCCGTACCCATCAAGACTTGATGGAACTGCGTGAGCTCGCCGTGAACACGCTGCTGAACTTCCTCAAAGAGACAGCAAGCCAACAAAAGTAATGCGCCGTCTCTTTTCTCCACCTTCACTTGACCTCCTGAGAGTTCATTGGCGGCACCGCGCCCTCGCTCTGACATGAGAGAAAAGATAGTGGCGCTTCCTTTAGCGCACATGAAAAAAAAAAAAATCACCAACTTAATGTGGCGAGCGCCTTTGAAGTTAAAGGGAAGGAAGTGGGATGCCACTTGAGACACCAGAGGTAATCGTCCAAGGCGGCGACAAGCCTGATGTCACGGCAAAAGAGGGAGCGCATGCATAGGCCTCATTTCGCAAATAAATGAGTTCCAAACCAAAAAGATGTGAAGAAGTAAAGCTCTGGCAGTTAACACATCGTGGAAGACGATCGAATCCATTACGCCTTGGGGGGTCTTATCAGCGGATACACCTCCATTTTATTTCATTTATGAATTACAAGCAAAGATGCCAATATATATTATTAATTCTCTGCTGTTCCTTGGGCTCCGGCTGCTGCGGCGGCGGCGAGCTGCGGATGTTGGTGGCGGTGTAATTACGTTCTAGCCGGGCAGCCATCCGTTTCCTTTCAAAAATTTACAGGATTCTTAATCATGTTGCTCATTTGGGTGCACGGTGGCGGTGATGGCGAAACACAAACAGGGGGGCATGTCTGCTTGCACGGGAACACCTGCTTAGCATTGATAGCAGATGTCACCCAGTGAACTGAGGAAGGGGAAAGTGCGGCGAGGAGGGGGAGAGGTGGAATTAAAAACGCAAGCATCACCAACTTCTTATTATTTACTGACTCTGAAAATGAACTACTGGAATGGGAAAAGGAGAATCCTGGCAAACGTCAGGCAAGCGGGCCCTCCTAATTGTGCCGCCGCCGCCGCCAAGTGAGGGCGGCATCGGGAGGCTTCTTGTAACTTCCTCTCCGAGCTACTTTGCTCTCGTCTTATATTTCTATCCGTTTGCATCAGTCTTTGCTGCATTATTCATTTGCATTACAGCGCTGGATGCTAATTAAGCCTTGCCTAGGATGCCGTTGTCTTTATACAAAACGTGCATATTTTAGACGGTGAAATGCAGAACGCCACATTTGGAACCAGCAAGACAAGTCGCGATGGAACCCCGCTATAAGCTCAGCTTGGCTATAACAGTCTGTAGAGTCAGAGAAACATCCACAGGCATATTTGATACACACGCAGTGGGCCTGCTGGCAAACTGAGGACCTTGATGCGTCCACCTATCAGGCAGATAACAAAAGACGAGAGTCATGGAATTTGGGAGGAAGAGAAGAGGGGGTTGAGAGGTGACCTCTGTAACACATTCGCAGAGACAAGAAAGCGGACAAGTCCAGAAAAAAAGCTCATTTTAAATTGGTCATTGCAAGTGAAAGTAGATACCGTATCAACAATTGTTGTTTTTAGGTAAACTGTACTCAAGATTGCAGTGGCTAAGCGCAATACTCCAATGTAGTGGTTGATTGAAAAAAAAAAAAAGCAACTCACTGCAAGGACTCGCTGTGTTGAAGCGCAGTGACGTTGTGTGTCGATAAGGGAGCTTTGGTGCGTGAAAAGGAAGAAAGACAAAAGATGGTGAGGTGTGATGGAGAGGATGAGCGCTGCCTTTAACGCCCATCTGGCTCCGAGATGTAATAAAACTGACGTATTGATTCCTTGGAATTTACGAATGCCTGTTTCATAAACTGCATTTCCAAAGCCGTGGCCTCTTTAGAGGCCCGTCATTTTTCCTCCGAATGGATCAATTATGTGCCCACGTAATCCTGTTACCTGAGGAACCCTGGCATACTTCACAGGTTGCGCTCGCATTATGCGCACATAAATTCACTCAAGGGTTTTTTTTTTTTGGTTTATTTGTTTTTTGTGTGTGAGTGTATTCCACAAACCCCATCTACCCCCCTCTGCCCCACTCTAATGCTGTACTAATTTTAGCGATGCCCCCACCCCCGATTTTCCCGCTGTGGCTTTCCGCCAGGCTTTTCCCCACGCGTCTCTGCTTTGTTGTCACTGTACAGGCGGCTCTTTCACCTAAGCGCCATCATCCCATCACATCAGCCCTGTGAACTCCGGCAAGAAAAATATGTTTGAATCATAGGGAGACACTTAGGGTAGCATTTTATCTGATAAATCCATGGTTGTCTCCACATTGCGCCTCAGGCCATAAACAAGGTACAGTTTTTAATACGACACACGAGAGGCTTCCTCCATCTGCTGTGTGCGAGGCAAAGCGCAGCTACACATCTGTTCCACGAGTCAGGCGGCTACAGCCATTATAATAATATTATCTCTTATATCCAGTTGGCAGAAACACTTATAATAATAAAATCACAACAGGTACTCCGCGGAGATCAGAAAAGAGAATTTCAAAATGGTTTCGAAAATGGATGGAATCAAAAATAAAATGGAACGATGAGGGACAGGCTTCAACCAGTTTTAGTGTCAGCAATGTTTTTCAGTCATCTGCAACAAAATTCGGCCTCCCTTGGAACATGGCCCACACCTCCAAAGCGTTTGACTGTATTACAACGACCATCGATGTGTGCATGTCGCAGCACATTTCAACTAACACAAAGTTTCTTCCTCGGATATCGCAATTATATCTGAAATATATTTGGAACATTTGTGACATATCGTTCAAATGACAAATCGTTTTAAACGATCAATATTCTGTCATGCTCATTTTAAAGGAAATATTTTGCGTGAGCATAATTGATGATGAGTAATGAGCCAACAAAAATTTCAAATAAAAAAAAAAAAACTTGCAAAGTCGAAAAACAAGGACACAATGATTATGTTTTTTATGCCCTATGAGACACTTGGAAGGCCGGCTACTACGTTGGAATGAGGAGCTTTTGACCTCCAGTATGTCGACAGACCAGGCATGACTCAACACATGGCTGAGGCAGGAAAGGCCTGCTTGGCCAAAAGCGGTCACGGATCATCGCAGCATGAGTGTAAATGTTGGACGAAGATGGCGGCCTGTCAGGTGGAACATAAATGTATGTACGCGTGCAAGCTCAACCTCGGGTTATCTGTTTTACTATCTATGCGGAACCAACAGCGTGGCATTGAGGAAAAGGGGGTGGGGTGGGGACTGGGTACTCAATGGGAGTGAGAGCAAAAAAAAGAAAATCAGCCCTCGATCTTATTTTCCACACTTGGGCGAGCTACACGCAGCTCAGTTACACTACACTTGCAGTGAACAATCAGTCTGGCAAAGGTTCACAAAACAGCGAAATACCTTGTCACTTACTGGCTGACCTGCTTCAAGGATGAGGAGGGAGGGAGCGGCGGACTCGGAGAGGGTCTGACAACATGAAATAATCGGCAAGGACCTTTGCTGCGGCTGAAGGAAAACGCCGCTACTTCCACATTCGACTTACTCAAATGGAATATATCCCTGACACCAAGTTACATTTGTGACATCTCTGGAAATTCAATATACACGTTGCTGTACATATTTTGTGTTGCACGCCGCACCCTTAGAACCAAATCACAAACATGCATGCACTGGCAAGGGGCCAGTGTTTTACCTCTCCAGCATAGGGGATTGAGGACGGTGCCTTGCTCAAGGGCATCTTACTAGTAGTCTACAACTGCCCCGCCGACCCCACTCACTGTATCATTCGCAACAAAACAGCTCACAGTAAACCTCCTGTAGAGGCTTGCGAATAAAACTCATGTCAACGCAAGTCGGCATGGAGTGCTAAAAAAAAAAAAAAGAAAGTGAGGAGGCTCAGGTTTCACTCATGAAGAAATTTCCGATTCTCTTTCTTTCCCACCACACTCTGCCGTAACGACTACCGTAACGACTGTCCCCCCTCACCCCCCTCATACCACACAATAAACACAAGCGCCATACTGCCGGCACAAACACCCGTCATAAGAAGTGTGGCTCTAGCGGAACTTTCTGCAGCCAATTTTTTTTCCCCCAAGATGGTGGAAAGGTTTGGCTCGCTGTCTCGTTCCTGATCCGACATTCCAGCACCGCCAACTATAATGATGTACAATGACAGGTAATTACTAGGGGTAGTGAACATGAGAGGTCCAGATCAGCAGTATCTGTGAAGGTTCTGGAAAGTCTGAGTGGGAACTGAGGACTGCGGCCAACATCCCGAGCGGTGCTCCCATCACAGTCCGTACGGAAAAAAAAAAAGAAAAAATTCCGAGCCACCAGCTACATATTGTGTTTTCCTTGACTTGCATTGCAATGTGAAGAAGCAAATTTTGGGTCTTGTCTGCGCCACGTGCATCAGACTCCAAATTTGAAATAACTTTTTGGGGGGGGCAATTGTGTGGAGCAAATAGTTTCTGTATTTAGCCAACAGCTTCACCTGCATGCCGTGTGTCTATCTATCTGTGTGTGTGTGTGTTGCTGTAATGATCCTCACGTTATGCCCCCCATTCCCCCCCCCCCCCCCCCCCCACCTCCACACACACAGACACACCATAAATTACCTCATCAGTGACTGAAATTAACACAAATTCTTGCAGGCAATTTGACAATTTCTAATGCTAATTAGCTTCTTCCCCTTACTTTTAAACTGCGTTGCACCTGTTTAGGTGGTGGAGTGTGTGCGTGCGTGCGCAGCGTGCGCGTGTGCGCATGTGTCTTTGCCGGCACTGCCGCCGCATTTAATCACAATTTTAATTAAGAATGTTGGTAGATGTGTGAGAGAGAGGCAATTATAATGCAGATGAATGATGATTTTGCCGCATTAAATGGTTTTGTTTCTTCGTTAGGTTGATTGCATAAACAGTGCTCACTTCTTATCTGCTGTAATTTTGTAACTGTTTTGCCAAGGGAGGGGGAAAACACCAAGTTCTTTGCATTCTTTGATCCGGTTAACCCTTTAATTACCACAGCAAGAGGAAGAGGATTTACGATCTTTCTTCCTAAAACAATTAGAGTCGTGCCTTGTCAATCATTCTGAGGGTTTTGTTGCGGGGTGCGGGGCTTTGACCTTAAACGTTAACCAATCAAAGTCTTCCACTCTCCAGCACAGATGGGTTCCGCTGGCACCGGCTCCCAATCTTTATGTGCTCGTCAAAGTAACATTGGGTTCCACAACGGCGCCTTCGCCCGCCTTTACTGCTCTGGAATTTAGCTTTGAAATTTATGTAAAAACAAAGGCAAACCGCTATGGCGTGTTTCCTGAAGACGCCAGCGCCTTCTTTTTTTTTAGTTTATATGGGATCGTTTTTCCCTGAAGAGCTGCAAGTGGCAGCCAGCCTTCTTTTTCCTACTTTCTTTGAAAGGACAACTTTGACAAAATCAGAGAGAGTGTAAACTGTATGTGGACTTGCCCAAAAACATGGTCAGGAAAAAAACTCCCAGAATCCCTCTGTGTGTTCTGTCCAATGACTCCCCCTCACCCCCGTACCCCCAAAACAACACTCATTCTCTAATCCCACTGAGCGCTGCTTTCAGTTTGTCCAGAGAGCATACAGGGGACAGTCCAGACACACACACAGACAAACCCGCGTGCGCGCACACACACACACACACACACACACACACACACACACACACGCGCGCGCATGCACACGCACGCGCGCGCGTACACACACACGCAAAAGCGCGTGCACGCGCACACACACACACACACAGACACACACACACACACACAGATACATACTATCTAAAACTTTCCCTTCCGTCACCCTGAAGTGGATCTCACAGGACGGAACTCCTTTCTGAATATTAGCAGTGAGTGGCTGGAGGTAAACAGAGCATTAAATCCTGCAAAAGAGGCCAATATGTGCACGGGACAATGGCCCGGCCCGGCATCTCTGAGCCTTTGTTCTGAGCTTAACAAAACTCTGCCGTCACACTGCTTTACCTCAATGCTGGCCTGTCGAAACGGCCATCAAGCCGTCAGCCTGCAAAGCTGAGGGCGGGGTGCGACAGTGGGGTGAGGCGGGCGATTGGGAAGAAGAGGATGATGAAGACAGGGGAAGATGAAGGTGCTGCACACAGTCGTGAGAAGATGAAGAAGCCAAAGACTACGCAGAGGAAAGGAAAATTATTTGCAAACAGGTGGTGGGAGGATGGGGGAAGGGGCTTGAAATTAAAAACATAATCACCCTCGACTCTCCCACACAAATGTTAATAACAATATATGACAGCAACAAAGGGTGTGTGAGATTGGGGGAGTCTGTGGGGGAGGGTTCTGTGACGTGGAACTGGAGCAGCCAGATTCACTAAAAGTTTCATCGCAAAATCCTTATCTGCTTCCCTCTGAGGACCATGGTGAGGTTCAGAAGGTGTGTGAGTGTGTGTGTGTGTGTGTGTGTGAGTGTGTGATTGTGCGTGCATGTGTGTTGTGTGTGTGAGTGTGTGTGTGCGTGTGTGTGTGTTCAGAGGGAGAGAGAGATAGAGAGAGAGAGAGAGAGAAAGGGAAAGCCATGCCAACACTTTAAATAAAGTATGTAAGCATCTGCCATTTTATGATTGACAGAAAAAAGAAGGAATGTGAATGACTGGGGCGGCCCGGTAGTCCAGTGGTTAGCACGTCGGCTTCACAGTGCAGAGGTACCGGGTTCGATTCCAGCTCCGGCCTCCCTGTGTGGAGTTTGCATGTTCTCCCCGGGCTTGCGTGGGTTTTCTCCGGGTGCTCCGGTTTCCTCCCACATTCCAAAAACATGCATGGCAGGCTCGTTGGGCACTCTAAATTGTCCCTAGGTGTGAGTGTGGTGTGGATGGTTGTTCGTCTCTGTGTGCCCTGCAATTGACTGGCAGCCAATTCAGGGTGTCCCCTGCCTACTGCCCGAAGACGGCTGGGATAGGCTCCAGCACCCCCCGCGACCCTAGTGAGGATCAAGCGGTTCGGAAAATGGATGGATGGATGGATGGATGTGAATGACTGTCTGTCTCTTCGTGCCAGTCCTGTGACTGTCTGGTGACCAGTCTAGTTTAGTCTTCAGCTGCAGTCTGCTGCAATAGACACTGAAAAGGAAAGCGGTAAAAAAAAACGGACTGATGGATGTTAAAATACAATGATTGAGTTACTTGATTTCATTTTTGTTGTATTTTCACCAGGTGAAAGTATCACAAGGGTAATGCATGTTAATGATTATCAAGCGCACACATGGAGTGACATCACAACCAATTAGTGTTGCTGCAGATCATGACTGACATATAGACCGCCCAATGACTGTATGACCAGACTAATTCGCATGAGGTGGAAGGGCGGAGGCACACAAGCCCCAAATTGACGGAAGTAATGGACTCTGCAAAGGTGAAAAGGTGAAACACATTTGTCCTTGCAAAAACGGACCTCCTAAAAAATATAGCCCAACATTGGGCAATGTAAATGACTATTAATTGCCAATACAGCATAAAGAAGGCTGCTGGAAAGGTAGCACGAGTGAATATTTCATGACTTTAATTACTGAAAAGTCATTGCCAGTCACTGCAGCTAATTAGCAGACATAATTTTAGCCAAACTGTGATTGGTGCTTCAGGAGGTTGCAGCCAAATTGCATATATGTATATATATATATATATATATATATATATATATATATATATATATATATAAAGAGAGAGAGAGAGAGAGAGAGAGAGTCCAGTTCTTAGCTGAAAAGGAATTGTATTCCTCAATTTGGGGGCAACAGACTGAAAGGCTGTATCACATTTATAGTTTGGTGTCTAGTGTGAGAGACATGAAATAAATGGCGGTCATCAGAACGCTGCATCCTAACGGGACAATAAAATGACCCCAAATCCAGGATGTATGGAGAAGCCTCACTGTTGAGAGGTAGTAAAGTCGTAAGAATAACACAGTGCAATTTATCTGCGGAATGCCGGGCGATAAGGACATGGCTTCCCTTGGTGGGGGGTGGATATAGACTGGGGGGGTGGGGGTGGGGTGTAAATGGACTCGGGGTGGCACTTGCTGAGACACACGGAAGTCAAACTTTTAGCCTCGAGTGTTTGTGAAAAAATACCGAGATCAGTGATTCCAAACCAGTTGACTGTTGCACATTATTGTGTCATGAGGTCTCATCAGGTATTGATCAAATTTCCCTTGATAGGTCCCAAAATGTATTTTTTCCAAACAAAGTTATCTTTGTTCATCTAGTTATGCAAGTGATGTATCGTGGCAGGCAGATCAATGAACTGCTCTTCCACTCGGTGGCAATTCAATTTTCCACTTTTTGTGAAAGGAAAATGTGTGGTGGTGTGCCAGGAGATTTCTCATCATGTGACACGCGACTTGGCTCATTAAAGGTTGTGAACCACTGGCACAGGTGGAGTCCGTGCCTTCCCTGATCTCGACGATACCGCTGCAATTAACTCACACAACCTCAAAGTCTCGTGCACGAGACGTCAAACTGATTAACAGCAGATAAGTCTGCGTCGCTGGCTTGGCCACACAAACATCAAACGGTGGCCTCACGGCATCAAACATGTTGCGTTGAAACGCTTCCTCTGAGGTGTAACCTGAAAGTGCAGACGTCTCCTCTGCCGTGTCAGTTTGAGCCGCCTGTCAGAACAGCGGTGGACAGGCCTGTCGGCGTGATTATCCCCCCGCTACCTGAGGAGGTGTTTGTTTGACATCTGCCGCTGACAGCAGCGGGACATTTGGCGTTCAGGGGAGGGGGCTCCCTATCCAGTCAGAACCTATTAACACGTAAATTCACCTCTCAGACTTTTTACCACGCTCGACTTTGCTCTACATGTCCATGCGCTGTGCCACTGCTGACATTTAAAGCAAAGGGTGCCGCCTCCCTTAAATCCACGTTTCATCTCTCCTTGACTCACTCTTGCCAGAGGTTAAATGTATGTTTGAATAACAGAGAGGCCGCATGTAATTTCTGACCATTTCCTCTTTAGGCTGCAACCTCCGGTTAGCGGGCCGCTTGATCAGTGGCGAGATGAAAGCAAGAGGAATGTGTGCAGCTGCAAAACGACCTAATTTTGTTAATCTCACTTGGCAATCGGCCGCAATTAAAGCGAGATAACACATTTGAATTCCATGTGAGGGCACGGAGCGGTGCAGGCGAGCCCTCGTTAGAAAAAGGTAACGAGGGGGGCGCACTGAGGTGGCTCGCAAGCAGGGTGCCGGTGAATAATGGAGCAAAGTGATCCCGCTTCAAATGGCATGTTCTATCAATGTGTTAAAGGTAGCTTGTGGGGGGGGGGGGGGATAGGCGCTCACTTCCGCATATTACTAGGCCTTCATTCGACGGCTCTCTTATTGATTGGTGCATGGGCTGCTGACCTTGCCTCGAGTGATGCCGACAATCAAATATTGTGTCTTTGTGCGTGTGTGTGTGTGTGTGTGTGTGGATGATGTTCCAAATGTGTCTGCACAAAGGTGCCAACTCTACAGTCACCACAGCCAGAGAGACAGCGCCGCGGAAAAAAAGAAATCTTTCTCTAATGGGCAATTGAGGTGATTATGTTTTGCTCAGAAAATGCGGCGATGGCGCATGCACCTTTTAGCGTTTCCGTCAATGGAAATTTGGTAAGTAAGCTGCAGAATGTGCTTGCGCTGACATGTTCAGACAAAATATTCCATTTGGCTTTTGACATTGATTAAATTCTGTCAGGGGTGGCCTGATGGTCTACTGGTTAGCTCCCTCACAGTGCAGAGGCCGTGGGTTCGATTCTGGCTCCGGCCTTCCTGTGTGGAGTAGGCATGTTCTCCCCGTGCCTGTGTGGGTTTTCTCCGGGTACTCTGGTTTCCTCCCACATTCCACAAACATGCATGCCAGGTTAATGGAACACTCTAAATTGTCCCTAGTTGTGAATGTGAGCGCGGATGGTTGTTCGTCTCTGTGTGCCCTGCGATTGGCTGGCAACCAGTTCAGAGTGTACCCCGCCTACAGCCCAAAGACAGCTGGGAGAGGCTCCAGCACACCCGTGACCCTTGTGAGGATAAGCGGATCAGAAAATGGAGAGATGGATGGATAAATTCTGTCGCTTCGGTAACCATATCAACTAAAAAAAAAGTACCGTAGGTGTGTGAACATGTGGCGAATCACATGGAGGATGTGCCACAGCAGCAGAGTGAAAACAAACGGCAGGATGAGCCGGGCCGGATGGGCCCCATAAAGACTTGTCACTTGACTCAAATGAGGCGTGATATTTGCGAATGCATTGTCGTGCCGCGTTGAGGCATTAAAGATGGCGTGCGTACACAAGCATGCAGGTATTTGCCGGACCATTGAGGTCTACAATTGTGTTTGCTTTTGTTACGAAGAAAGAAAGACGGGAAGGGAAGGAGAGAAAGAGGCTTGAAATGAAGGCAGGCGGGCAAAGCGGACACATCGATAACATGTCAAGTGGCTCAAGAATCCTAACATGAGAAGCGGCAGCATAGTTGTACGCCCGCCGTGGTCACAGCGACCGAATGTGATCACAACTGCGAATGTCCTGGCTGGTTCTCACCCAGCCGTCACTTTCCCCAGTTCTGGCACTGACTCCATGTGTATGTGCGTGTTTGAAGACCCTCACACCCCCTTTTCAAGAGCAAGGCCCTCCCCGCCTACCCCCCGACACCAGCCACCCTGTCCCTCTAAAGCAGGGGTTAATATCATGGCTGCCTGGTAAGGCATTATCCAGAACCTTTCAGAACAAAAGGCCCCTTTTGCAAACAGACTCTTTCTCCTTCAAGCGCCCCCCCCCCCCCCCACTCAGTGTCCAAAGGTGTTTGCTGAAGTAAATCTGCCTAAATCCTGCGCAGCTTGGCCAGGAGGAGGAGGAGGGGGAGGGAAGGTGTACCGATAATCCTTCTTCTTAACCAAAAAGGGGGAAAAAAAGTTCTGTGTGAGGAAAAGAAAGGGTAAAAAGAAATCCATATCACATGCTGCCCCCCACCCCACATCCCAAATCTCCCCATCTTTGCTGAAGATTTGCATCCATCCCGCCTGGGAGGCGCACGATAAAGATATCAGTTACACAAGGAGCTTGTGAGACACCTGCCTGTGTTTGCAGGTCACAAACTTTTGCAGGCAAGAACGAGACGACACCTGCTCACGGATGCACAAGCCCGCCGCTTCTTCTTAAGAAGTGCCAGTGTCCACGAATAGTGCGAGCACGCCATCTCGTAACACTATCTGTGTGTCAGGAGGGGCCCGGGCCCCCGCGAAAGGAGGGAGGCTATAAAAGGCTTGTAACCAGGGGACCGGCAACAAACAAGCACAAACAGCCCAGTTATTTCTCTCCAGCAGCCACCCCTTCCTCCCTCATCTTCCTCCCTCGCCCCCCCCCTTTTCATCTCGGCCCCCTTTCTGATGCTGAATGCAAATGTGCAGCCCTGCTGCTGGCGGCGAGAGGGGCTGAATTGTGATTAAGAGGGAGAAGAAGAAGCAGCAGAAGAGGAGCTCCTTTCTTTGTTCTCCCCCCGGGGGATGTTTACCAGGAGAGACGCGGCGGATCAGATATGAAAGGCATTCAGGTCAGCATTGATGTGAGCCAAAGTGAAATGGTACCTAAGGCATTCCGAAGACCCGCCGTGTCAGGGGTCTGGCCCGCCGGTGCCTCTGCGAGTGTGTGTTCGCTGGCCGGCAGGCGGAGGGGGGAATCAAAAAAAAGAAAAGAAACGTCTTCACACAAGCGCGGTGGTCGAGGACACGAAAAAGAAATAAATAAAAATGGGAAAGAAATGAAATAAAATACATCAGGAAATGTTTTTCTTGGCTATTTTGGAGAATGATGAGGAGGAGGGATGAAAAGGTTCTATCCAATGTCCAGGGTGGAGGAGATGATCATTAGTGTGTGTGTGTGTGTGTGTGTGTGTGTGTGTGTGTGTGTGTGTGTGTGTGTGTGTGTGTGTGTGTGTGTGTGTGTGTGCGCGCACGTGCATGTTTGTTTGTATGTCCCCACAGCCACAAGCCACACTATTTGCTTTTATGTGTCTTGTCAAAGGTGTAAGCAACTGTGCATGTCTGTGTACACTTGCTGCTCAACTGGGACACATATCAGAGATGACGATGAAGACAAAATAATAGCTCTGAAAATTATGAAATGACAAAATATCAAATAAAAAAAAAGATTCCTTTTTTAAATGACAAAAGGGAGGAAGAAGAAGACCGTCACACTGGTGCACTAGACTCTCACTCAGCAAATATATTTATAAATATGTATATCATTTTAGATTTGTCGTTCGAAGCCACAGGCGAGGGGAGAACAAATCCAAAGAAGTCACACTGGTAGCGATGGGACAAATCTGACCTCTTATTCGGCCTGTTTGTGGTTGCCACACGCTGCTTATTTAGACTCCTGCACCAGGCTGAGGTGTGAGAACACGCCTTGCCGCATTTATGTGGACCAAAAGCCGCCACGCCACAGCGGCCCCCAGAACATCTCGCCGTAATTATTTCACTTGCTCAAACAGAATAATCCCTTCAACGCGGACGCGCCGTGAAACAGTTCTCTGCACAGAAGAAGCCATCAGAAGTGGAAGGCTGCACACAATTGGCGACCCGTATGGGAATGGCGGCGCTGAATGGCGCGGCGGACAACCCCCCGCCATTATTGACGGTATAAACATGTAAATGAAACACATTACCGCTGACAATCAATTGTCCGCGAGCGGCCTGTGAAACCTTCTCCTTCCCTCCCCCTGTACCTTGAGGAGGAGGGGGATGCACCTTCTCTGACTCCCACATACCCCCCCCCCTCCCCTCCCCAAACGCTCATGGTTCCTCTCCCACAGAACTTTAAAAAGACTGCGGCATAATAGCAATGGACAAATTGTTTGGACTGGCACAAATGTGGCATTGTGTTACATTCAATGCGTGCACACACACACGCGCACACACACACACACACACACACACACACACACACACACGCACAAACACACACTGTAATTTAGACTGCATGTAAAGTGCGTTACTGGGCTGCAGCTGTTATGTAATCTGAGTACAGTTCCGAGGAAACATCCTGACACTCAAAGGTTAGAGGTCATGTGGGGAAATCAGAAATGGTTCAGATGAGGGTAATGCAGGATTTAAAAAGGGGAAAAACATCAAACCTGGCTTATCACAAGATTTGCCGTTGTCTGGTGGGAAAATCAACCGAGATTACAAGCGCACTTTGGTTCAGATCCGAAGAGCCACACCTGGCCAAGGCCATAATTTCGCTGTGCGTTCATGTTACTTTGGAATATTTTGTTGGTGTGCAGACATGCAGGACGAAGTGATGAGCTGTGGTTAAATATCACATGACACACTGGCCAGAGAGCGCTACCGTGTGCCACCTCCAGCCCTGAAGGCCAACAGTCATCTGGATGAGAATGTCATCGCTTGGACAACTTAGTGAGCAAAGGCCTCATTAATACTAATTGGCTGGATGGCTGGAAAAAAACGATCACGTTGACCGCAAACAGGAAAAATAAATTTTAAAAAGGACTCATGGACAGAGTCACATCCAAACTGCTGCAAGATTTCACAATCATGTTTCGAGTCTGATTAGTGAGTAAAGTCTCTCAGGAGGCTCGCGGAACCGGCCCGCTTAGCCCTCCGCCGCCGACAGGGAGAGGACAGCGAGAGCGGCCAAGCCTCAATAAGACTCAACATTCCCAAAGGGGTGTTGGGGGGGTTCGGAAGGGGAGGGGGGGCGAAGGCATCAAGCAGGGAACGACATGTCATATATTATTTTCATGCAAAGTACGCGATGGAACAATTTTCACAGCCGATTTAAATATCTGAGCTGTTTTATGACGTGAAAATTAATTTTAATATTTTTGTACATTTGTACATTTAAACATTTGGATGGAGGCTCATTTCTTTTTGTAAACAGGTGCTGCTAAACAAGCTCTCAATAGGCTTTTTGTTAGTTTTTTTTATAAATGAATATTTTAAGCTCAGCTGCTGCTTTTCAGAACAGGAATAATTTGTCTGCCGACCATCGATCCAGCAAATCAATAAATGAAATCTGATACGTATAAAGAATCCGTGGGGGAAGTGCTTTAAAAATATTATACAAATATAACAACGCTGTAGTAGATTAAACAAAAATGCAAAGCTCGCCTGAGCAGCTGCATGGCAGCCTTCATGTTTCACACACAGGCGCGCGCGCGCGCGCGCAGATTCTCACGCAAGCACGTACACACGCACTGTGTGTACGCGTGGAATAATCAGGAATAACGGGGCCAGGAAATGTCACAGCACATTTGCCTCTTGTGGGAAAGAGTGCACTCAAATGGATAAAGAAAAGCGATAAATGTGCACCTCCAGCGCGCCAATTAGTGTCCGAGTTTAGATGACAAGTCGTGTATTTCTAACCGTCACGTCCACGAACGCACGCGATGAACTATGCGTGACTTTGGGTGTCAGATGTATTTATTTTAAAAATAAAATAAGACAAAACAAACGCCAAGAGTACCGTGGATGTAAAATCCAACACCAACACGCGCACTGGAGCAAAAATGGAGTCGCGAGTCGCGCGTGTCCTGGGATCAGCCACAACCGGGTGACCGTTACACCCCTCATTCGGCCTCAGCACTCCCCCACAGGACGGGTTCGTCCCAGCCAGGAGGCCCGTCGGCACCCGACACAACTTTACAACATCCTCAAGTTTGCTCGTCGCTCGCTCAATAACACACCCCGAAAGACACACACGCACACAAGACTGCAAACACGCTTCGTGTCGCCGAGTAACGGTCCGGACTGGGGTGCTCAGCAGGCTGGGACTTGATCAGCAGGGCAAGCTCCGGCGGACGGTCTCTTACCGTTTTTCCGTCTCGGGTTGGCTTGTTTTCGCCGCTTGCACCGGGGCCCATCTGCCATCATCTCCTGCCTCATTTAGAAGTGTGCGTGTGGGCTCAGACGGCAGCTCGCATGGACCCCAACGCGTGGATTCAGCTTGTCGTCTGACTCTGACTGGACACACACACCAGCACGCACACAGACAAGAACCACGGCGCCGTTAGCCAAGACATCCGCACAAACTAACTTTGGTGCACACAATGACAAAATAATAATGACAATAAAAAACAAATACTCTGGATAATTTTGAAATCATCACGACACCAAGTGATGATAAATTAACAGTAGACGCACATCTTCACCTTTGTGCTTAAACCCTCCAATAAATTTATTTGAATGGGAAAAGTTTGTCAATTTTGTTTTATTTATTTTAGTTGTGGCTGTTGAAAGTAACAGCTAGTTGGTGTTGGGGCTTCAAACTCGACAAAGAGGAGCAAAAGCAACTTCATAAATCTTATTTCAGGCCATTTTTTTTTTTAAACTGAGCTCCACGGGCGTGCACACACGTACACAATTCTCAGCCATGCAGGAAAAGTATAACGGAACTTTGAACAAATTGCTGCCACTGAATTATTGGGGCGCACACATGCCTTCCGAAATTCCAGATCAATTAGAATCACGCAAGTGAAAATGTGCAAAAGAAAACGTGGTTGCGGACGCGCTGAATGAGTGAATTGCGCACAAACAAATGCTGAAAGATTGTTGCGGGAGCAGCTGATCAAATATGTGCGGATAAGTTGAAAACGACAAGAGGTCGTGTCACTTGTTTTGCAGTTTGGCACGAGTGGACACCAAGTGGACCGACCGGGCGGACCAGCGTCGTCTGGTCGTCTCGGAGCACAGCGGGGCTGCGCCGAACAAAACGCCGGGCAAAGAGCGCCTGGTACAGGCTACGAGGAGACTCCACTGGCCGCGTCTGCGCATGCATGGAATTTTTTTTTTTTTTCCTCCTCCAAACCAACTCATCCACCTGCGCAGGTAAGTTCCAAGTGAGGCACGAGCGCGTAGAAGTGGGGAATGTCAGTTTGGAGTGCGAACAAAATAGGGAGAGTGCGAGGAACGTACCTGCTTGTTGTGAGGGGAACAAACAGTGGTGTTGGTCCGATGACACCGGAGCGCGGTGGTGAGCGGATTCCGGTCCAGCGGTGATAATAAAGCCTTAGAAATAAAGCCTGCTAGTGGTTGGGAGGAGGGAGGGAGCGCGCGTCCTGCTCGGGCAGGTTTACAACTGATGTCTTACACCCACTCCAGGAAACAAACCTGGGTCGGGACTGACGTGTTCCGCCTCTTCTAATGACATTTTTTTCTTTCCACCTCCTTTTCTTTGCAGTGCACACGGAGGAGAAGCCCCCTGAAACGCACGCCACCTATCTTCACGGGAGGGGATAATTGAGGGGAGCCAAACGTGAGCATCTTCTGGCTTCAACTTATTTATTTTTTTATTTCCTCCACCCCAACCGCCCCCCACCCCCCACCCCGACACGCTCTTGTTGCCCCCTCCTGCTCTTCTCCCTTTCTCCATCCTCCTCTTTTGCACAGTGAAACCAACTATGTCCACGCGGAGTTTGTGTGTGTGTGTGTAACGCGTGTGAGCGTGTGTGCGCGGGGAGAAACTTGAAGATCGTCCACGCCGGCCGCAGTTGCACGTAAGGATTTTTATTTCCAAATTTGTATTTACACTTGATATTTTGGGCATAAGTGTACGTGTTCTAGGTCCGCTTCATTGATCGCAAACTGTTGGATGATCGCCAAAATGTGCACTTATTCAATGGAAGATGAATTTATCTGTAAAATGGAAGCGTAGCGATTAGTGCGCTTGTTTATTGAATTTAGCACCAACACATGCGCGCTTTTGTTGTGAGTGAATAATTATGTTTAAGGGAAATTGCTGACGAAAAGTAAAACCGTTTCACTCTCAATTTTGTATTTTTGACCCTCGCTTATTCCAAAAAAATTGATTTTAATAACAATATTTTGGGTATACGTTTTTAATAGTGTGTGTCAGATGCCTTACAATTGTAGCTTGTAATTTTATTATTTTTACCTGAGAGACTTGACCATCCTGCTACTGCATGCAATAACTTATATGTAAATGTAACATGGGGCGAATCATTTGCGCTGAACTCATTAGCACATTTTTAGCGGTAGATAATAAATAATAAATATCAAGCAAAAATATAATTTTATGATTTGGCGCTAAAATCACGAACTTTATTCCAACAGTGGCACATTACAGCTATTTTAGAAGAGCTCTGTGGCACTAAAAGATAGAAGGAGAAAAAAAAGAGTGGAGAAAAGCATAAAGTGACATAAAGAGACGTAAAGTGTCCGCGGAACTGCACGAGTCCCTGCAGGAATATTATGTGAATATCATCGACATTTTCGAGCTTTATTAGAGTGATTCTCGCTTCTGGAGGCCACTTAAGAGGATGAACCCCACATTTATTAAAGAAGTCAACCATCTCATAGGCGCACAACCCTCTCTCTCTCTCTCTCTCTCTCTCTCTCTCTCTCTCTCTCTCTCTCTCTCTCTCTCTCTCTCTCTCTCTCTCTCTCTCTCTCTCTCTCTCTTTCTCTCTCTCTGGACAGCTCACGCGCGCGCACACCCTCATCCATAGACAGAGAAAGAGAGACAGAGAGAAGGGAAGGAGCAAGTCCCGCCCATGCAGCGAGTTGATTGGCTATGCAAATAAAGGGTTATTTTGTGTCCCTTCCTTTTGCAGGTCGCTACTGGATGGCTAATTAAATCATCAATCAGCCCCCCCACCTCTTCGTTTTTACATCAACGAAAACTCAGAGGCATGATTACTGTTACACTTATAGGGGGGGGGGGATGTATAATTAAGCTTCAGTCTTAAAAATTGTGTTATTATTATTATTATTATTTTTATTATGATTATTGTGTTGTATTACTGACGTTTTACCGTGAGAACTCAGGTAAGTTGTATTTCAGTCAACTTTTCTCGTGTGAAGGAAGTGACGTGAGGCGCCTTTGCCTCTCTCCTTTCCCGTGTAGAAAGTGAATCAGGTCCCGGGTGAATGATTGCCACGCGCAATTTGCTGTTGGGGTATTTGCATGTAAACGAAGCGGCGCGGTTGTCGCACTTTATAAGGCGCGCGAGCGCGCGCACACTTGAACACATCGCAGCCAAAGATCCATTCATCCACGCGGGCCTGAAGTGGTACCTCTCGCCTTTTTCCGCGCACGCAGCCTCTTGTGCGTGGGGCCGCATATTCAGAGTGTAAACGGATTAAGTGTGTGTGACCTTTCGGGGGAGGGGGCGTGGGGGTTAATGCATATATGTTGTTAATTGAGGGCGGGGGGGCGTTACTGTTTTAATATTTATTCTGCATGTAAATTTGATAATAAAAGTGTGATTACAAGATGAATTCTTTGTCTGCTTGTTTAATACATCATTGCAGCAAAGAAATCTGACGGGCCTTATTTTGTCAATTTGAATCAATATATGCTCTATTCGCTGGGATTTTTAATGCGCCTGCAGGCAGAACACCAAGAATAAAATGCTCATTTTGTATTTGTGTGTGCGCACGCGCGCGTGTGTGTGTGTGTGTGTGTGTGTCAGACGCAGCCACACAATTTTTTGGGCCCAAAAAGAGGAGCTGTTGTTCAAATTGAACTCGCAGCACAAGATGACAGCAAGGAATTCTGAATTTCAAGAAGGTCGTGGGTCAAAAATGAACAACAAGTGCTCAAAATAAAACACGGATTCACGCTTTAGTGCAGATGTATTTTTTTATCTTGTCAAAACCGCACTCAACTGAGCAAAATGTACAAATATGAGTGTGTGATGCTGGCTGATTCTCTTATGAATAAATTCATGCAAGGGTTTGTGTTGCTGTATGTGCTGTGGCTGCACGCCAAATGAAGACGCTGCAGCAGCCACAGCCCCAAGACAGGGCTCAGCTACCACTCATCTAGGCCCAAATTAGATATGAGGGAGCCACGCAAGAATTTCGTAATATAAAGGACCACAATGGGGATTCTATGTCTGGATAAAAGTCCTTATTATTATTGTGGAGGGTGGTGGTCAAAATCATGAAACTCGTGAGCCATGTTTCGGTTACAGCAGTGATTGGTGTCATTTTTGTTTGGTGGTGTGCCGTGACATTTTTTTCTAAAGGAAAATATGTGCCTCGGCTCAATAAAAGCTGCGTGGGAAACACTTTTTTTTACACTCAGACAATGCTATGTGGACCAATGCCTCTTCAAGCACGATGGCGTCTCTCGAAAAGGAAAGCAGTGAGAGTTTGACCTGGGACGTGTTGATTGACCTCCACAGCTCCTGAAGGCCGCATCTCTTTTTTTGACGATAACCGCGGCCGCCACGACGGGCGTTTGAATGTACCACAGCACGACTCCAGCATCCCGTCTCTCATCTCTCCACTTGTGCTTGTTTGCGTCTCTTCCAGCTTTGCAACATCAAACTGAGCATCTCTCGTCTGACTTGGGCTCTGATAGCCGCCAACGCCACGGTGCAGAGATTGACAGACAATTACAGAGCGGGAGGCGACGGCCGGGGCGTGTGATGTGTAAGGGCTCCTCCAACATGTAAAATGAAGAGTTTACATTTGTTTCTGATCTCTCTCGCTCAGACAAGAAGGAGGACAAGCTAGCCGAGGCACAAACAAATGTTTGCACTGAGAGCTATTGATTTTGCATCTCCTCAGCTATCCCCCTTACACCCCCCCCCCCCCCACACACACACACAAGCACACACTCACACAATCAAACATTCCCACACACACAAAACGAGAAACAAACAGCTGCATGTGAAATGAAGCTGCTGATGCTGGATTAAGTCAATAAAGAATTTAAGACAATCGTGCACTCTGCAGACCTTCAATGACAACCTGACTTCACTTCATTAGGGACACTTTGCTGCTCACCATCACATCAGCAGTTATGTCCAACGAATGTTGCAAAGAATTAATTTGCTGTTTTGTGCTTGACAAAAAAAAAGAGGCTTCTGATTCCGGGGTCTGATAGATCTCGCAAGGAAACTTTTTACTTGCAAAGAGGAAAAAAAAAAAAAGCACAACTTTATCGCTTGCCCCAATGAATAATTGACAGTGTCTCCGCTGAATAATTAATCAAACATTTGAATAATTGTTGTAGCTCTCATCTCAACATTCATTTGCATATTGCCATGCTCTTAATACGAGTGCACATCCTCTCAGGACACAAAGACACCATGAAAGGAACAAATGTACATTTGCAGGAAAACCTTGTCCCACATTTCCACTCGGCGGCCGCAAAAAGATGTTCAGCCAGGATAAGAAATAAGATCGGGCCGGTGCTTCAGAGTGAGACATGTTGCATTCTATATATTCCGCAGAATTAATCTTAATATCCCTCAGGGAACGACTGGGTCTAAGACATTTGCGAAACTAGAATAGCACTCAGTGGATCACATATCTCAACCAAGGCTGAACAAACCTAATTTGGATCACGTCTATTGCAAAAGAATGTTTGCAACACAAACAAGGAATGTGCATAAAGGCATAAAGAGATCAGGCATTAAACATTAAAATACAGCACCAGTGGAAAAGAAAAAACAGACAATAATACCAGTGTGAGAATAATAACAACAGCCATAGAAAGAAAACTGCAACAAACCACTGCGTGTATATACTGTGCATCACTTTTAAATGAAAGAATATATTTGGGGGGAGTCTTTGTTGGCAGTTGTGGAATACACCAGACAGTCAACTCCAACATTTTGTCATCTACTTTCTTTTAACTCTGACAAAACAAAAGAAAAAATAACATTCTGCGCCTTTATCCAGATCTAAAAAAAAAAAAACATCCTCAAAGGGGAAGTCAAGTCAAAACTTTTCTTGACAATATGTTTCATGTGGCCATTTTGCTCTGTACTGCCAACTGGTGTTGACTGAAAATCAAATCACAGTGCTTACTGTACGATCTCAGCTTGCGAACGTCGCACGACCAAACCCAGAAAACAGTTGAGCCATGATTGTTTGTTACCTGAGCCCTGAGTAACCGTGTTGTCATTTTCAGTCCACAGCAAGTGGCAAAATGGCCGCCCCTTGAGAAAGATACAAACGGCTGGATTTTGATGCTTAATTCAAATTCCACCAACGCAATTCTGTTCAAAGTGCAGTGTTTAGACAAGTGGGGATCCACACAACATATTGGAAAGAAAATGTTTGACTTGACTTCGCCTGTAATCAATCCTCAGGACAGAAATAAAGGGGGAAAAAAACACAACAGCAATAACAACAATGAGGTGTAAAAAATCAGGGTGGAGCTATAAAATGATAATCTGCCCCCAGCAGAGGCATGCATACATTCAGACAAACACATTTGTAAACATATTGTATGTCTTTATTTAAATGACTAACTACTGGCAGGTTGGATCATAAATATTCACATTTACATTTTCATTCGAATCTTCAGTGTTGCATAGCAAAGTACTGTCAGCAAAAAGGGCCGAACCGTGTGTGTGTGTGTGTGTGTGTGTGCGCGTGTGTGCATGTGTGTGTGCGTGCAAACAAACGTATTTTCATGAACTCTGCAGAAAAGTCAACTTTCGACTTGTGACCTCTCCGACAAGTCTTACCCATTTAGACATTTTTGTATTCTTTTCTTTTCTTCTTTTGTTTTCCCCCACCAAATACATTTTTCTCACTCGCCTCATCCGCCGCTAAAGTTACCCGGCTTGTGGGAAAGTCACGGTCGGCTGGACGCTCGTTTGTTATCCTGACACTCAAAGGATTTGGAGAGATGTTGATGGAAGTGTCATGAGCGCTTCCTGTTGGAGCGAGCGAGGAGAGGATGTGCAGTGCGCAGCGTGCACGTGGCCGAGGTGCGTCCGTGACGCCTCTTTTGATGGCGGCCTTGTTGTCGCAGGCTGAGCTGACTGAAGAGATTGTTGGCCCGCAATTGACTGTGACAATTAGGGTGCCATCAGCGTCCTGAGTGGCGCTCTTAAAGCTAATTTACATGTCACTTTGTTCTAAAAAAGAGAAAAATATGCCGCTCGCTCCCTCCAACCTTTAGCGGCTGTCTCCAATCCATCCCAGATCGCCTTGTAAACTGTCATTTGTACACCGCTCAGGGGAACCTGGCCGACGAGAGGCGGCTGCCATTTCCATGTGAAAAGAGGCAATCACCGGGGCACTGCTGAGCCTATTGTTGGCGGCAAAGGTGGGGGGTGAGTGGGGGGGGGGGAGAGTAAATTTACAGGCAGGGAAGTTAACCTTCTGGCGAGGTGCGTTTCACACCCATTAGACACGTGTGTCTGTCTGGTGTTTGCCGATTTTCTGCTCTTTTGTCAAACACCTTAATAAGCTCCTTAAGTTCGGTTCGGTGCAAATTGTGTGTACGGTATTGACAAAATCTGCGAAGAGAAGTGAATTAACAGGGTATCTATTTTTTGCACCCCTACCAAGCGCAGTGGTGGAGTCATTCCAGTGGAGTACCAACAGGATGGAATGGAAAGAAAACACAAAACCAGAAGAGGGACAACAATGACACTGAAAAAAACACAACTTGTATTTTGGAGGGCGAAAGAAGTAATTTCAGTTGGAACAACTTTGAAATCTAAATTATCGACATTTATGGCAACAATCTTAGCGCAACAAAGCAAGCAAGTTGTTTGCTCTAAAACAATGAGTTGTTTTGACTTATATCTTTAATTTGGGGGACAATACAAGGAGCATTTAGTTCTGTAAAGTCTTATATTTTTGTTGAAAATGCAGGAAAGATGATGTTCTCATCGGCTGAACTTAAAATATTGAGTTGAACTCAACAATTTATATTTGTTGCCTTGAAATTTTCAATTCACTCACCTTTTTTTAAAAAAACGTTTATAATCTCAATTTCTCCATTGCACTGCACTTCCTCATTCTTGAACTGATTGGCAGCTCACACATTTTGGGGGAGTTGATGAGGCAGCTCGAGTTCAGCTGACACAACCTGAGCTGCAAACACAAAAGCCTGCTGCGGCAAGTTCAACTTTGGGAAACAGTCATTTTCATGTTCTCTTTTCAAAAACGATCACTCTCTCTACTCAAATTTGCTCTCACACTTACTACTGGAACAATCACACTATGGATTCTTTTCCACTCAGGTACACTACAGAAATGCGATCACACTCCTTACTATTTTTTTATTCCCCTCACACTCACTACTAAAATGCTCTAAGCCACACACATTTTATTGAGCTCACATTGATACTACTGAAATGCTCTCATGATGCTAATGAAATACTCTCATACACACTACCAAAAAGCTTCCACACACTATTTTTCCCTTCTCACACACAACTGAAACACTCCCACACTCATAACTGAAATGCTCTCACTCAGTATTTAAGTTTTAATTCCCCCCTCCCCCACTGACACTACTGAAACTGTCTCCTGCACTACTGAAATGCTGTCATACACAATGAAATGTCTAGCTGATGCTACTCCAAAACTTTCACACTCAATACAGATTTTTTCCACTGACTTTTTTCACCCACACACACTACTTAAAGTATCTTGCCTGTGTGCGTGTGTGTGTGTGTGTGTGTGTGTGTTTGTGTGTGTGTGTGACTACATTTCTGTGAATTAAAGCATTTCAGTTGTACTGTGAGAGGTAATCTTGAATTCTGTCCTTGATGGCCCCTCTTACCCTGAACAAATCAAGATACATTTTTAAGTGGAGGTGCAGTCTACATAAAAATGTATCCTGTTCCAAATGGTTTTATTTTGTGCAACCACTTGACATAATAAAATTGAGTTAATCTAACAAATATTCTTTTCAGTATAGTAACATGGTCACAATGTAATAACATGGGAAACATTACAACGGACAGAAGGCCCAAGTTTCCCTTGTTCAGAGGGGCTGCTTGTGGCAGGTGCAGTGTGTGTGTGTGTGTGCGTGTGTGTGTGTGTGTGTGTGTGTGTGTGTAGTGGTTAAAATTGGGAAGGGCTGAGGGGCTTTCACACACTTTGGCACGCACATGCCCATGCACGCACACACACACACACCCACACACACACACACACACACACACACACACACACACACACACACACACACACACACACACGAGCACACACCGGCTGTCCTTTCAAAGGGAGCACAGAGTGTGTGGAGAAACAGCAGGTTGATGGGATAATGCCCATCATCTGTTGCACCGTGTCATTTGTGCATCGCCGTAACCTGCTTTTGTAACGGCCGTGTACACACACGCACACACGTGTGTTTGGATGTAAGTCTGTGCAGAAACAGAATCAGATGGTCACCCCGTGTGTGTGTGTGTGTGCGCGTGTGTGCGTGGTGCGTGCCTGCCTGCGTGCGTGTGTGTGTGTGTGTGTGTGTGTGTGTGTGTGTGTGTGTGCAAAGGTGGTGTTACATCACCCTGCACAGGGTTTGTTGTGCAGCTCACAATAATCATTTGAATAAATTCCCTCTTGTGATGATGACCTAATCCAGATTTGCCACTCATTATTTCCATTCTGCCATAAACATACAACAGATATAATCTCCATAATTCTTAATCTCAATAATTCCGCCCAAAACGTTGACAATGTGTTTTCCTTCTCACGGCTAGAATTGTGTTGACCTTTTCACACATTCAAAGCCAATCTTCTAGCCTTTTTTCAAACATTGCAGTGTGACGAATATTTGTGAGAATGTAGGTTAGTAATAATGGCCTTTTAATTAATTGTGTATCATGAGACAGGCTGGATTATTGTGTGGACAGGTGGGCAGATTTAAACCGCCTCACTCGGACACATGTTGGGACTAAAAGCGAGCCATCATCCCGAACAAAGAGGATTTTTTTTCATGGCTACACTCCAAATGTCTGCGAGTGTGAGTGTGTGTGTGTGTGTGTGTGCATGAATGTGTTCACTCTAAGTATAATGGTGCAATAATTCATCAGATAATCAGATTTTTTTTTCTAAACATTGCTTGGGCAAAAACATCTGGTATTTTTATATCTTCTTTCAAAGGAGTCAAGTTAGGGGGGTATTTTTAACATCACCTCTTGAAATATCATCATTAAATGCTCCTGCCCTCAAACATGAGTCATTGTTTTCATGCCACCTTCACACATCACGAACTGGCTCACTTGCACACACACACACACACACACACACACACACACACACACACACACACACACACACACACACACACACACACATGAATGTGTAGAAACACAAAAGTACCTTCACTTGCAAATATAATTCACTCGATGACCAAGTTTGTAACCCAATTTACCCCCATGACAATAAAATCAAATGCCATTCATTCCATTCCAGCTCACCCAAAAAACACAGCTATTTTTTTGTATTGTGATTTTAATGCAGCAAAATCAAATTGTATAAAAAACATGACATAACATGGCTAATTTGTCACTGAGGGGTGAGTTTTACCTCAATGTAGCACTCATTCTGTATTTGTGTATATGACACATTGTTCCTTTTTTTGAAACAGCTGAAAGTGCTTCTCAAATTTTGGCTCCCAACTCAAAGACAAAACAAATCAACTAGCGTACTCTAAAAACCCATAAACGTGTAATTCAATGTGCTGCTGTTACTTGCACACCCTTTGGAAAAATGCAGATTTTGGATATACTTTTTCCAGTGTACCCCTGCACGTGTTTTAAAACATAAATAATATATATATATTTTTTTGTGAATACATTTTGCTCAGTACTCCCTACTTTTTGGGTCCACCACCATCATGCAACATGACAGAAGTTGAGGCAAGAATTTGATCCCGTTACCACCTGGCTCCTGCGGCCGCTACCCATTCCTGCTTCGGCGCCACCTGTACCTGGTTTGGCGGCACATGTCCTGCATCCGCCAACCATCCCTGCTTCGGCAGGGCACGTCCTGCGTCCCTCAGCTGTCCCTACTTTGGCGGTGCACAGCCCACACCCACCTCTTGTTCCTGCTTCGGCGCAACGCGTCCTGTGCCCGTCACCCGTCAATGCTTTGGCAGCGCACATCCTACTATCGTCACTGGGTGACTTTGGAACGTCTGGGATCCATCTCTTGAGACAGGGGTACTGTCATGGTTCTGTTTTTGTTGGGATTATATTTGGTTTTGTTTACTCATGTGCCTTTTTTGTCTTCCTCGTTAGGTTTGGTCATCCGGGTCCCTTGTGTTAACCAATCGGCTCCCTCAACCCTTTGTGTCTTGTCCAGGTGTTCCTTGTTGTATTGTAATCTTGCTTGTATTTAGTTCTCTGGTTTCTGTCATTCTTTGTCGGATCATTGTTGCTGTCATGTTATTTTGTTTTACTGTGGTGGTATTTTGTGGTAGTTTGTTTGTTACCTTATTTTTGGGGGATTTTTTTAGGACTTTGTTTGCGTGCTGGATTTATTTTTTTTCCAGTGTACCCTTACCAGTGCTTTCTTTGTTTATACATGTTGTTCAGTACTCCCTGTTTCTCCTGACTCCCTGCTTTTTTGGTGCGCTACCATCACGCAACATGACATGAACTCTTGAGCCTAACTAGTGAAGAATATATTTCAGACTCAGTACATTGTAGTATTGTATATAATTTATTGTATTATTGTTACTATAAAGAAAATAAAGTGATGGAGGTATACCTTGATTGTTACATTATTTTATTCCAGATAGTTGAATTTCAGGTGACGCAGATTCTGACTGGTGAGCACATCCGCCTGACAGGACAGAGGTCCTTGCTCCGGTATTCTTATGTGGAGTTTGCATGTGTTCGCCAGGTACTCTGGATCCCCCCCCCCCCCCCCCACTTTCCAAAAACATGCATGGGAGGTTAACTGAACACACTAAATTGGCAGGCAAATGGAGCACTCTAAATTGTCCCCAGTTGTGAATCTGAGTGCGGATGGCTATTCATCTAAGTGCGCTCTGCAAATTAACCGATATTTTGGTCAAAATAATCAATTTGTATTGGTTGGCCTGATGATTGCGAATGTAGATTGTTTGAAAACGCTCCCACTCTAGATTAGTTGTTTTAGCCGAAGGATTGGTCGGACACATATCGGTAACTACCAATTATATTGGTAAAATGTAATCTTTTTTTGTTGGAAATGGTGGGCCAGGGGTAAATTTAATCAATCTGTTTTTTAGGGTGTATTTTGCAGTCTTGTCAAATAGATCCAGGTCTGTCTGTGTGCAATGAAATGGGCATCAGTTGCATTTGGACTTGGGGAAAAAAGAAATGCGCTCAGTGTTTGGATCTCATTACGCGCAGGCTCCAGTGGCACAGCAACATTTTGTCCTTCATGCTTGCAGGGCGCCATACAGGCTGTTAGTGGCCCCCAACGTTTTCACAGCACATCCATGGTTTGATCTCTTAATGGAGGTATAATGGTGTTGTGTGGTTGAGCAGATGAAGCCAACGCCTCCTAAAGAGCAGCAGAAGGTAGGCTGTTGTACATGCTTTTGTCTGGTGGACACCTCACTTACTTTCAGCCCTGCTCAACTAAATAAACATTCCGAAACAAATTTACAGAAGCAGCAGCCATGCATTCTATGAAACATCAAGAGGCCAACTTTGATTTCAACTTTTGACACATTAGAACAACTACAAGCTTGTGTTATCTTTTAATTTCATGAGTCAAAGTAAGTCAATCCGCTTAATTTACAGACTCCAGGTCCAGGAAGAGACAATTGAGAAAATGAAGATACATAAATAAGAATTAAGACCCAAACGTACAGATGCACTAATATAATCCCGAGAAAATATCTACATAGTTACTGGTAAGTGTCATACAAGAGGCTGTGGGACTGAAGCTGGAAATGGTACTTCCTATTACTTTTAGTTTGCAATATTAATTAGAATAAAAAAAGTCTCGAAACTGCTATTGGAGTGTTGCTCCAATCAGATTGTGTTACTTACCTTTGTGAGCAAAGGCAAAAAAGTGGGAGGAGCCTCAACGTCCCGACTCTGTCTTTCCAGAGCCGTCTGTCAATAGGTGCAGCCAGTGTCAGTAGTCCTTCCCATCAAACGGGGCCTGACAAAGAGGCGGCGGCGCATGGGAAAGGGGCAGCAAGGTGAAACTAATGCCATGGATGTTTGATTCATCAGGGCCTCATTGTTGGCGGCCACAGCTGATTGTGAAGGTGCAGTCAAGCAAAAGGGCTGCGGAGTAATCAGTTGGATTTATGGTGCCGAGGGCCTCGGAGGGAGGAGGAAAAAAAAGCGGGATAGAAGCGCTGTGCACTGCAGCTAGAACACATTTTCATGTCATGTTCTAATGCTTGTCTTGTTGCATGTTCTTGTGCATAATGCATGTTCGAGTGCTGTCAGTGATGCAGGTGAACATGAACCAAGAACAACTAGAACTGGCCGTTGTGTAAACAAAATCAACCTTCCAAAATAGAATCTGCAACAGCACTTAATCAATGAGAAACATCTGTCAACTAAAATCCTTCTTTGAAAATGTGAACCATCTGTAAAGAAAAAAAAACCCTACAAGACTCTGAGCAGTATTAAAGAACGAGAACTTGGCAACCAACTATTAGTAAAGAAGTGGACCGTACTTGAAAAACATGACGAGCATTTGTAATCAAGAAGGTGTACATGCCCCGTATAAAGAAGCACTTTGGACCTCATTGTCTGCACGTGAGAGGTGCGGCATCATCATATTTTTTTCTCCTCTCCCCGGCTTCATTTTAACCATGTTCTCCATTCTTCTCTCTAATTCTCAGCTGTCCTCCATCATGTCGGACCACCCCTCCCCCCTCAGTGCACCTTCCTGATTGGTGGCGGTGGCGGGAAGACAGATGTAGGGCGAGCAGCCGCTTAAGCCGTTGTACTCTTAAGCCTAATGTGGAAGTTTTATATGCAGAGAGGTGAAGCGGGGAGGAGGCAGTTGCGACTGATTATGATAATTCCTGCTTTTAATACAGCTGTCCCTCCAGCTTAAGGTAAACCAAATGTTGCCATGGCAGATTAGTGTACCTTGCTTGGCTATTAGTGAATCCCTCGTCCCCCCCACCCCAACTCAGCCTCTCACGCACACGTCAGAAATGCCACTAAAGCCGCTCATGCTGGCATTGATTTGAGAACCAGAGAGGCAGGAAGCAGAACGTGAGGGTGTTTGCCTTGAAAGGCTGCAGAAGGAAAAAGGTTGCAACTTGATCAGCTGCTGCACCTGTTGGTGAAAAAGTATGCACAGCTTTAACTTCCTTTATAGCGATGTTCCCATTATGACATTTGGATCGCTTTTTTTTTTTGCTTTTTTTTGCTTCAGAAAAGTTTGGCCTCGTAATCTGTAAATTGGTGAAAAAAGAAAAAAAAATATATATATACTGTATAATATATATATATATATATATATTTTTTTTTTTTGCCCCTTTCCTGATTTCTGTTATTTGCATATTTATCACACACAAAGGTTTCAGTTTATCAAACCAATTTTAACATCACACATAAACAACCCAAGGAAATAGAAATTCAAACCTAACTGGCTGGATGTGAAAAAGTAATTGACCCCTCCCCCCTTGTTAAATCATAAAGTAACTGTCACGAAAGAGAGTTTTGGGAAATCTTAGGTCAATTTCACAGGCCAAATCCAAACCCGATTATTACCACCACATGTGAATCAAGAAATCACGTAAATAAAATCTGTCTGACAAAGTGAAGTAGACTACAAGACCTCAAGAAAGAAACACATCATGCCATGATCCAAAGATATTCAAGAACAAATTAGAAACAAGTTCTTGAAATCTATCAGTCTGGAAAAGGTAACGAAGCCATTTCCAAGACTGGAGCTCCAGCAAACCACTGCCAGAGCCATTGTCAACAAACTGAGGGAATTAGGAAAAGTGGCAAAAATTCCCAGGAGTGGTTGACCAGCTAAAATACTCCATGAGTGCAATGACAACGACTCATCCAGGTGGTCACAAAATAACGTAGGACACCCATTGAACTTCAGACTTCGCTGGCCTCGGTTCAGGTCAATGTTCACAACTCTACCATAACAAACACACATGCCAAAAATGGCATCCAATGGAGAGTTCCCAGGCGAAAACCACTGTTGTCCAAAAAGAACGCAAAGGATCATCTCACATTTGTCACAACCCGTTATTAGGTTCAACGGACAATGACTTTGTCACGTCGAGTCAGGAAGGTTTAGCCTTAATAAATTAAATTGGCATTTAGAAACCGCATTATGTATTTCATTGGTCTTTGTGTGATACTAAAATTGATGTGATGAACTCAAACCTTTGTGTGTGATAAATATGCAAAGAACTCAGAAATCAGGAAGAGGGAAAATACTTTTTCACAGCATTTCATCAATATTTTCAAACAATGGATGAATTGGAGGTTTTTCATCTCTCACTGCTTCAACACACCCAATTCAAATGATCAGATCATCATCCAGCTTCTGCAGACCTTGCTGATTATCTGATCATTCGACTAGTGTCGTGGCGCCATATAATATCGCTTGGGCTTCTGCCAAATGGAAATACATGTGACCTCATGGTGAAAAGCTCTGTAAGATGAGAAAACGGTACTCGTGTGCTTGTGTATACCTGCGCGCTGGCCCATTTGTCAGTGAGCAGTCTGGTTGCCTTAATGTCTTCACACCCGCAAGAGAACCGAAACACAGTTTGACACACTTGGCATCATATGTCAAACAAGATGTCAGCCACTCCTTGTGGAAGTGGCGAACACTCACAAACTTTCAGTGCTCAAATACACTAGTAGGAGGTTCGGTAGCCAGGTCTCTAATTTGCCTTTTCTTACAAAGAAATGTTGGTGCTGCCGATTCCAGCCTCCATGGCAAATAAAGTGGCACTTGGCTGGTTCTCTGCAGGATTACTCACACACATCCATGCACTCACACACACGCATGCAACATTCTCCACCATTGTGGGTTTGTTAAGGCCCTATTCTGTCATGCATACAAATACCTATACAGTACTTCTGTCTACACGTTGAGTGTATTCTCAACCAGGCCTTAATATGCTGCTTCTGCGTGACATCCTAACACGCACATCACAACCGACACACGTTTACAGAGCATCAGCAATGCAGCAGAAATGTGACGCTGCAGGCAGGCAGGTCAGTGGGTTAATGACATTTTGCTCAGCCTGACAATTGGAGCAGTATTCAGGTTCAATGGTAGCTTCCGGCCAAGCGTCAAGGGCTATGTGACTTAAGCTTGTCGCTTGAAGAGTAATTTGAACATTACATACAGTACCATACATATCAGTATGGTCTTTTAAGCATTAAAATCAATTTCACTCTCAGTAATTTGAAAAGGCTGCTTTTTGTTTTTATTGTTTTACTTCATGTTTTAAATGTCTTTAAATCTTTTGTTGGGCGGCCCGTTGACCGAGTGGTTAGCGCATCGACCTCACAGTGCAGAGGTACCGGGTTTGATTCCAGCTCTGGCCTTCCTGTGTCGAGTTTGCATGTTCTCCCGGTGCCTGTGTGGGTTTTCTCCGGGTACTCCGTCTTCCTCCCACATTCCAAAAACATGCATGGCAGGCTGATTGAACACTCAAAATTGTCCCTAGGTGTGAGTGGGAGCATGGATGGTTGTTCGTCTGTGTGTGAGCTGCGATTGGCTGTCAACTGGTTAAGGGTGTCCCGTGCCTACTGCCCAAAGACAGCTGTGATAGGCTCCAGCACGCCCCATGAACCTTGTGAGGATAAAGCGGATCAGAAACGGGACAGTCACTGTCAGCTTTATTTGAACTGCACTTTGAAAACGCAGGGAAGAAAATGACAGTTGGGACAGGGAAGAGGTCGCATGGTTGGTGTGTGTGCGTAGCGCCAGGTCCTTGACCTACTGCAGCCTGAGAGCTGCTCACATTGAGGCAGGGATATGTCACACAGATCCCCAGACATACAGCAGAAAAGATTGAAAGTTTATGTTTGGGTGGGATCTCACATTAATTTGACATTCGAGTATATCTTGGGCACACTAGGAAAATAGACTAAATCTATCTAAACTTGCTAGTTGACCATCGAAATACATTCGGCCGTCAAGTGTTAGAGCTACAGTTTTACATCTAGTGACGAAGGATGTTCTGCAAAAGGTATTGTTGATGATCTCAGCAAAATGTTGTTTTGGAAGCAAGGCCTGAAGTGCAGCTTGGAGATAAATGGCATTTTGACTCGGCAGGACACATTCCACTGTGAACTAGCAAACCAGCTAGCGAGTAGAAGGCTGCAACTTCTCAGGAAGCTTTGGACTGCAACAGAGACGAACAGCGTGACCGTCGTGACATTGCCGTCGTCTATGTTTTGACATCGCTGACAAGCACAGTGAATGAACTTCAACCTGAGATGCCGCCACCAGGAAGCAGCCTAATCACGGCGAGGAAGCGATAAGGCTGCTCTGTTGCAGGAAGTGACCACTCAGTTTAAACATGCAAACCTGCCAAGATTCAATCAGCTGCTGTTTTTTCCTCAGACCTCATACGAGTTCCAAATAGAATTACATTTATATGATTTTACGGTTTTAATTTCCAAACAAAGAAGTAGAATCAACCTGCCTCCTGAGGTTTTCATCTCCAAGTTTGAACTTTCAATCACAAAGACAAGTTTGCGCCCAGGGAATGAGATCAATGGGATTAGCGGCACCTGGAAAGGTCCGTCAAGTAGATTACAGTCACAGCAGCATACACACTCCATGACACATCCACCTTTGATTTTGGTATTACATCAGTCATGACCACATATTTCCGGCGGCTCCATCCAAAGGCAACTTGGTTGTCGATATGTGTTTGCATTTTCAATGGTGAAAAGCATGTCAAAGGATTTTCCTGAAAAAGCTTCTTCACTGCTGTGAGAGCAGCAGTCCACAATCTTTTTTTCACACCATGGACCGATTGCACTTCAAGACATTTTTGGACGGCACAGGATAGCAACAAATAAAGAAATTAGAATACACAACTGACCATCACATAGAATGAAGGGTATTCGAGAGATCCTCTAGCTTATTTCAGTGATTCAGTCCTATCTAGGGGTAATCTCTTTTTTCCTAAAGGCTTGTCAGTTATTAAAGTCTTGGAGTCCATGTGCTGAAGCCGTTTTGATGGCTTCATTGCTTGCCACGGAATATGCGGAGCGATTTAGGTGCATCTGAGTGAACTGACAACAAATCTGTACTGTCAGTTGGACTTCCGATGTTTTTGTCTAATACAGCTTTCTTTTTCTTCAAGTTGATTTTCAAAATAACTCCTTGCAGGGTCTGGTGATCAATAATATTACACATTTGTTGCAGTTGTTCTGTGTCGCCAGGCACCAAATTGTAATACCTCAAGCCCTAACCCCAAGATTTGAATTTCTATCTATTCGGTATGAACAGACAGACATTCCTGCTGATCCCAGCAAGTCACGACTAAATTCTTCCCATCCTTCCTGCTGGAACACCATTCTGGCAAAAGTCACCTGGGCCTGAAACAGTCGCTGAGCTCATGTGAATCAGTGACAAGCTGCTGAGAAAAGGCAGTTCTGGCTGTGAGCTCTGGGGTGTGTCTGTTCCTGGCCGGCTGTACACAGATGACAGGGCAGGCGAGCACGGATCTGAAAGGAGGGAGGGCTTACAGTGGGCTGGGTCTGTACTGTTCCCTGATTCGAGAAGCGCCACTGCGGGAGAGTTTTGCAGAACATGAAACTCTCACCTCTTCTTTTGACTGGTGCTCCTACTGCGGTCAAGCTATTCACTGCTTTCTTGACAAAAAGAAAGGAGACTTCTTGGTTTGACCAGAAACCTTTGCGCATTATTAGTGCCACAGGTACCTGTAATGGAGTCCATTTAATTCTACAACAGTTGCTTTGTCAGTGATGCTCTGTCAGTGCATTGAGCTGCAGGTGGAGAATGGAAAAGGGACCACTCTCGATCGGAGCTCACAGTTCTGGCTCTCGACGGCGATTTTATTGCTGTCAGCTTTGCAACATTACTGTGCTCGCTGGGCGTCTTCGCTTTCGTCAGCGCCGCCACCGCTGCCAAAATGCTCCACTGGTGAAGTTAGCATCCATCCAGTTTACAGACATGACAGTAAATTACAAAGTACTCTCGATCACAAACGCTGTTTACATCACCACATTGTCCCGTTTACACGTCTTATTGTGCAGGACAATCCAAAAAAAGAAGCCCACATTACCATCCATTTTCCGATCCGCTTATCCTAACAAGGGTCGCGGGGGGTGCTGGAGCCTAAACCCACATTACCAATCAGTATTTCACGTATGTGGTGTACTGTCAACATTCACCAAAAGTGGCGATAGTACTCACAATCTGTGTTTAAATTGGATGTGAGCGTGTATTGGCAACCAATAGGGTGTCCCCCGCCTACTGCCCGAAGATACTGCACCCCCCGCGACCCTAGTGAGGATTAAAGAAAATGGAATGGAACTGGAAAACAATCTGTAAATAGAAGTACAGATACTGGTGTAAAAAAAGAATCTGGTAAAAGTAGAACTGATAAAACGCCTTTCTGAAGTAGATTAAAAAGTACGGGCTGTAAAAATCTAATTAAGTAAAAACGAAATATACGACTCGATGCTTTCTTTCCATTGTGAGCTGACAAACAAGGCAAAATTTGCTAATAATAACTGAAAAAAAATCACTTTATGGCTGGGTTGGTTGCACCAACAAGGTTTCATTAAATTTAGATTGGCCCTCATCAGATTTTTTTGATCTAACGTTAGAGAGCGGGAGCATCTGGCTGTGGAGACTCTCCTGAAGGGTTGCAAATGTGTGTTTTGAATTTACCGAATGCTATTGTGTTAAGTGGTTGCACGAAATAAAATTATCGGTATCCAGATACATATTTTTAAGGAGACTTGATGAAATAAAATAGAGTAAATCCAGTCTTTTTTTTCAGTGTAGGGAGTAAAATGTGAGCAGTACTCGGAAAAATAAATACCTACGTAAAGTACAGATCCGCAGCAAATGAACTTCCCGTTAGTACAATTACCACATATTTGTATTTTTGTGACTTGCCACCACTGCCTTCAACACAGGCTATTTTGTGACATGAATGTGGGAATCTTGACCTCACCACCAACTGGCGCTCCAGGTCTCATCACTCACCAGGGCCGAGCCGGCCCGCCTGTGTCAATCACTTGAGTGCTGCCGAGACAAAAGCCAGTTGTTGAACATTGTGATGTCGCTAAGAGCAACCGGCAAACACTTATATGAGACACTAGTCTTCACGGTGCCACCCGCCCAGTCAAGCGGCTTGCCGTGAAGCCTCACTTTTCGACGGTGTCGGCACAGCGGTGAGCCTTCCAGAGCATCGCTACCCCACCACTTTCTTGTCAGCGCTATAATGTTGACCCATATTCCCTGCTGGCGTGCAGTATTATATATCTGCAAGAGGTAATGTTTTTCAGAGCCATGACAAAATGTGTTTGGCTTGGCCCAGACGGCTCAGTGAGATTTAACACAGGTTACATGGGCTGATAGCTGGTCCAAAATAAATTAATTCCAGCAGCACAAAAAAAAGAGGTGAACTTAATGAATATTTACACAAGGCTGTGCACATGTCAAACTTCACGGAGGCGGGACAGAGATCACTCACTATGGCGCCATGTGAAGGTGAAGTAACCACATTGTGATGATTTATTTAAACAAGTTGAGCGTTCCGCCAGACAAAAGCTGAAACGGCGGTGATTAAAGCAGAAATGGAGGACCAATTGAAGGCAAAGTGAATGAGAATTCAGGCACTAAATGTCGAACCAAAGTCACTCAGCTAAATTTCTCGTGGCATGATTGCCTCAGCACTCCCACCAAGGTACTACGCGGAAGCCGAAGCAGGTAGTTCCACCTGGAATAATCATTTCCCAATCTGCTGATAACTGATCGGGGAGAGAGACTTGAGTGACAATGTCTCTGCAAAATTTAACTGAATTCAAACCCTTTGACGTCTAAAAACGACAATTAACACATGTCGATACTCAATGTGTCGTGCGGTTCTCACGACTTCTGGCAACTCCGAGTAGCTTTGGTCACCAAGTGACACCAAGTGCTAGTGATTTAGAGGCAAACAGTCAAAGCCCCCCCCCCCGCAAATTCAGTTCCATTTTTACAAAAGGTGACTAATGAAATTTAGGCCCCTCTGTCCTGTTTTCCAAATCTGTTAAAATGACCTAACAGCTCAAGTTACCCTCCAAGTATTTACCACCAAAGACTTTCAATGTGAATGTTTAGCGTCATCTTATCTAAAGAGTGCGAATTGAGGAAATTTCCCACATTTACAAACAGTACATGTTCAGCGTTGAATGTCAGCGTAACACTAATGATTGAAAGGCATCAGAAACAATACCGCAAAGGGTCATCCTGCATTTGACACATACATTGGTCTCTGTGATGCTGACTCTCGTTTGATTGTGATGTCGGAAAACTCACTAAATTAGACGCTTTGGTGTTTGAGGTATGCCGGATTCTTTTTTGTTATAGACGCTCATTTATCTCCTGACACCACGGCAGCACATTGTGCCTATTTTGTATGTGTCTGACTTATGCCCCTCCCCTTCCCTCATAACTCGCCGTGAAATACTCGCAGCCATTTGACACAATTAGGCGCACTCTTCCCACCACATCGCATCCCGCTGGATGGCCCTCATTATCACGAGCGCTTGCCTTTTAGATAACTTATAATGAGGCCGAAAATGTTTCACGTTTTGCTTTTGCGCGACACCGATAGTTCAAAGAGATCCACTTCCAGCTAATTAGGAGCTCCAACACCGCTCTCACACGCTTTTCCTGCTTCTTACGGGGTTAACAGCACCGACATATGGATGTACGCTAGACAGGATCCCAGAGCCATTATGTCAAGGCAGTGACAAATATCCCTGAAGTATGCGTCCCACAGTAATGCGCTGCACTGTGACGGAGGAGATGTTGGAAGCCAGCGAAGGGAGATTTTTCCCTTTTTATTCCCCAGATGGAGCTGACATCTGCACTTGTCAAACACCTGCTCTACCACCTCGCCCTGCCCCGGCGGTCTGATGTCGGAGCAGCGGCTCACTCCCGAATGTTCCCACGTAATCCGCCTGGGACCGCAGACCCGCACTGCATTACAGCACCTGTTTGGATGTGCATGTGATCCCGCTCGAATTCTTTTGGAAGCTGCAGGAAGAGGAAGTTTTCCCACCAAGGAAAAAAAATGGAATGCATTATTTGGATAGAAAGTTTTATTAAGCATGCACTGACTGATTTATGCACCGATAATTCATTCCAAAAAAAATTAAAAAATCAAACAGATTCAATTCCACTCCCTCTTGCAAGGTGCTGCTGAATTTCCTGGATGACCTTTGACCTTAATTGACCATCAACGTGGCTGTGTTCCACTCGAGCTCACCTGACTGGACCAAGTGTCAGACATCAGACAACCTGTGTGTGTGTGTGTGTGCGTGTGTGTGTGTGTGTGTGTGTGTGTGTGTGCGTGCGTGTGTGTGTGCAGGGCTCTTCCTTTTCCGTAGTCCAGTTCCCTCGCTCCGCTGAGTCATTCGGCGAGCCAAAGTTGCATGTACATAAAGTCTAGTGACAGACACGCACTTACACGGATGTTTAACTGTCCAGAACCCCGTTGGCAGAGAATTGCACGTGTTGATGACAACCGACGCCTGCGCTGCGAAGTCATCCGGTTGCTCAGCATTTGAGAAACATCCACGCAACCCCTTGCCCCCCTCCTTCTCCAAGCCACGTACGTAGAACTGAGCTCCGATTTCCCACCGCTGCCTTGCTCCCGCCTCGCTACCTTGGCAGGAAGGTTAATGGCCAACAGGTGCTGGTTTATGTGCTGCTGCCTCAGCTACTTACCTTCGTGGCAAATGTATTGCAGCGGTCGTCACGGTGGGATTTTACTCACCCACTGATTTGTCAACCACCTAACACTTTGAGTGAGCTGTGTGTGTGTGTGTGTGTGTGTGTGTATGTGTTTTTGTGTGACTGTTTTTTTGTGAACACGTCAACAATTGCATCCTTTACGGCTGTAAAAGTCCAAACCTTTTCAAATGAGTTCACACTTCTCTATTCATGCAACTCCAGTTGATAATGTTAAGGCTACAAATAAGAAGTGTAAGTCATGTGTTTCGCTTAATCTTCCTGACAGAGCAGAAGTCTGCTGGCTGCGCAACATACGCGGCTGGACAGCACACATGTTGCGATGTCTCATACACAAACATACATGTTCTCACACACACACACACACACACACACACACACACACACACACACAGTGAGTTCCATTTATCCTGATGCAGCATGCACAAATGTAAATTTTTGCCGCACTTGAAATGCCACCAGAATGAATAAAAAAAAACGAATAACTTTCTGTTGTGTTGTTCACAAAATTGCCTTTTATTGTGAAATAAGCTTTAACTCCATTTTGAGGTTTGACAGCATTTAGAATTGCCAAAATGTAATTATTTCACCTTCACACTTCAGGGATAACATTTAGAAAAGTCATTATTTTTGTTTGTTTTGCATATTCAACTAAAATGGACATGAATTTGATCAGTGTATATGAAATCAAGTAAAAAGTGGAGCAATGGTGGGAATCTTGAAAGTGTGAAATTGTACATTCCATAAATGTGTGTATGCACCCTGTTTTTACAGCTTCCTGCAGAAAAATGCACCTGTTGGTCATTGAAGGCTCATGGGGTAATCTAATCACCAAACCACAAAAGAGTAAAACAGCATAAGAATAATTATCCATAAATGGGACATCACATTGATTTTATATGATTTTATTTTCAAAAAAGAGTTGTAAAACCTGAAGAATTCGCTTCACATTTTCATTGAAAGACTGATTAGCTTATACTGTACTATCTTAATTATTATCTGGACACTGTTGGTCAGGAAAAACTGAAAGTAAATCAGGGTTAAAAAGGCAAAGGTCACCCATCCTTCGAGTGAAAGATATTTTCATTCAGACTCCGAAAGCGCGGGTTGGCTCATGGGTAGACAGCGCGAGGGTCTCACCGTCTTGGCATTGCTCTGCAATTAGTAGGCCATGCCAAGTGTTTCCAAGAAGTCTGCGGCTGCTTTGTCTTTCTAAATGAGGTCAGCTAATCACCTGGCGAGGGCGCAAAAGGTTCCAAAGTGGGAAAGCTTTGTTTGGAGGATGGCGAACCTTTTCCCCGTCGCCTTTCCAGGGAAGATAGAGTATACAGTATATGAAGGGTAGAGATGGATTTACCCCTCCTTTTTTTTTGGTTTGTTCAACCCATAGTCATTAGTGGGCTACATTGAGGAAGAGGCAGGAGGAGGAGGGAAAGAAACGTGAGGCCCTTTGCGGGACCTGAACCTTTTCAAATGAGAGCGCGCCTTTTGTTTTTGCGAGCCTGTCAAGAACGGTCACCTAATTAGAGCTGATATCTCTGGCCAAAGAGAAGCCGTTTGTTAATGGCTCTTTACTGAATGTTCTTAATGAGTTTAGATGGCCATTGTGCGACACAGAGCTCCTCTAAGACAAGAGCGCGCACACACACACACACACACACACACACACACACACACACACGCACGCGCGCACACACACATAGACACGCACAAAGTGAAATGAGGGCAAGGTTGTTGATTTTGGGTGATTTTAACATCCATGTCTGTTGTCCAGGCAAACCCTTGGTTAGCGAGTTTTGCCATGTAATGGAGTCATTCGGCCTCCTCCAGCACATAAATCAGGCGACCCACGTTCATGGCCACACCCTAGATCTGATTCTATCCCATGGGTTTTCCATTGATAACATAAGCATTGAGGATGCATCCTTCTCTGACCATATGCCTATTGTGTTTGAAGTTCAACTACTTAACTCACTGTCTACAGCCAGATCTTCTGGTCACTACTCTCGTCATATCAACTCTTTTACTGCAAATAAGTTCTCTGAACATTACTTGGGAAATGCTATCACTGCCTCTATCACTGCCCATGATCCCTGCTCCAGCCCTGATGAGCTAATATCCCTCTTCAACACATCTTGCTCAGCTATCCTTGAAACTGTGGCCCCTCTTAAATTCAGACGCCCTAATTTTAAACCTCAACAGTGGCTTGACGACTCCACCCGCCATCTTAGGCAGGTTTGCCGAAGAGCTGAGCGCAAGTGGAAAAAAGATCACCTTCTAGTTTCTCTAGAACTATTCAGAAATTCCCTGGCAGACTTCCAAACTGCAGCAAAAAAAGCTAAGGCTAAGCATTTCTCCAACATCATAAGCAAACATTCAAATCGCCCTAGAATATTATTTAACACCATCAACTCAATTGTAAACCCCCAAGTCTCTCCAGAGGTCGTGGCATCTCCCAATAGCTGTGAAGAGTTCTTGAAGTTTTTATTGAGAAAATTGACCACATCAGAGCACAGTTCACACCTTCTGCAGCAGACACTCCACCCCATATCCCCATTACTACAGCTACTTTTGACAAGTTCCAAGCAGTGTCCTGCACTGATCTATGGGACATTGTAAACCACATGAAACCATCAACAGCTCCACACGATCCTATCCCTTCACAGATCACCAAAGATGCTTTTGATGCTATTGGTCCCTCCATCCAATTTATCCTCAACTCCTGCCTTGCCACCGGCACAGTTCCTATATGTTTCAAGCATGCGGTTGTCCAGCCTATGCTTAAGAAGCATAATCTGGATGCAAAATGTCTTAATAACTTCCGGCCAATCTCAAAACTGCCATTTCTCTCGAAAATCTTGGAGAAGGTGGTGTTTACACAGCTGCTTCCATTCTTCAACTCAACAGAGATCCTCGAGCCATTCCAATCTGGTTTCAAAGCGCGCCACAGCACTGAGACAGCCCTGTTGAAGGTGACAAACGACCTGTTGCTCACCCTTGACTCAGGTGATAACGCCATTCTGGTCCTGTTGGATCTCAGCGCTGCATTTGACACTGTGGACCATGGCACACTACTACAGCGTCTTGAACAGTGGGTTGGCATTAAGGGTACAGCTCTTAACTGGTTTCACTCCTACCTCCACCAAAGAACTTTCTCGGTATCCATAGGCCAGTACACTTCATCATCCGCCCCTGTGTCTTATGGTGTCCCCCAGGGATCCATTTTGGGTCCAGTACTGTTCTGCCTGTACA